>PVJC01014845.1:0-35905 GCA_004026665.1 Murina feae
AAGGTAATACGTAATTTAGTGCACTGCTAACATCACTTTTATCATTAAAGTCTAGCTGCTCACTCATAAGGGATAAGGAAGTGCCACTATTTTTGTTTGAGGATGCTCTCTCAGGCTCAATAGTTAGCTCAGTGCTGGTGTTCTGCCAGCCTTGTAATATTTTCATGAGAGGTCTTTTTTTAAGAGTTCTTCATCTGTAAAAAAAAAAAAAAAAAAAAAAAAAAAAAAAAAAAAAAAAAAAAAAAAAAAAAAAAAAAAAAAAAGAAGAAGAAGAAGAAGAAGAAGAAGAAGAAATCACATTTGATATACAAAAACTCATGGGACAGCTACTTGTCAGTCCACAGCCATACATCCCAGTCCAATATATAGGGAATCAGCAAATTTTTGAGTGCCATTTAGAGAGGAGAAAAATAAACCCTAACTTACGTCTATGATTGATGACACAACAAAAGGAGAAAATGTACCTTTTTAAAAAGTGATTATTTACTTAGACCATTCCATAGCATGACATATGGTAGCTATATTTAGGATTATCCCATTGGTCCCCAAGGGCCAATTGCCAGTTACTGGAGAAAAGCCAAGGCTGGAATATCCACTCAGTTAGATTCTCTGCAGATCTACTGTTTCTCCTCACATTCACACATCCCATTCTGTCCTGCCTCAGATGTAGAGGGAGCCTGAGGCTTCCTCTCTCAACTCTTCAGGATGGTTGTGTTCATGCTACCATCACAGATGACCATGATTAACACCCACTGATAACAGGTCCTTATCTGGACACACCCTTCTCCACTAACCCACTGATTCCTTACTTGGGCCCTGCTTCCACATATGCCAGCCCCATAACAAAATGCTATATTCCAGAAAAAAACAATATGTCTACACTTGCTCTGTGCTTAAGATTTAGGCAGGCACTCATGATGTATATTAAGAGACTTGCCAGGTTTTGTATCACTGTGGAATGTTCAATAAATCTATGGAATAATGCTTGGGATTCTAAAATACAGAAGAAAAATTACTTTTGTCTGATGTCTATCATTTCATGTCAGTTCTTATATTTTCAGCTGTACTTGGGAACCATACAAAACTTCTGACTGTGTGAAGGTCAAGTGTAGCATTGTGTGGCTGGGTTTATTTTCCAGAATTAAAAGTATTGCTTCTGGTGGTGGTAAGGGTCAGAGAAGGAGGTACCGTCCTGGGAAAGAGGAGCATGGGCTTGTGGAGAGCCCAAAACTGGGAGCTGGAGACCTGGCCACTAGGTGACAGCTCTTAGCCCTTTCTGTTCTCCTTTTTACTCACCTGTAAAAGGAGATTAAAATGCCTGTTCTACCCACTATTGGGCAGAAGGGAGTAATATAATTGTCCAAAACATTGTTTTTAAAAATAAGCAACACTGACTTCACCTAAGTAGCACAGCAGTATCATCATTTATGATGTGCCCCAGATCACTGACAGAAACCCATATGCAAGTTATCTGGAATATATTTTGGAAGTTATCAAGTAACTGCCAATAAACCTAATGTGTAAAAAAATACTTAAAAGCACACGGCTGTTTGGTGGATAGAAAATCTTGTGCTTCAGAGCAAGTTGAGAGTTGAATAGTTTAGGAATAAAGAGCCCTCCCATGCCTTAGAAGGGCTGGGTAGCAGCTTCTGGTGATAGATCTACAAACTCTCAGGTTCCAAATAAAAACACCATCATTTCTACTTTTTTCATAAACTTGCAAAAAAATTATATATATATCTGTCTTACAAGGCAAAGGGCAATTGAAACCTAATGCATACAAAACAGTTTACAAACTGTGACACACTAATGAACAAGTTCTCATTTGGAAGTAAGGCACCCAGCAGAGAGCACAACACACACTATGTGGCCATTCATGGTAACACCCTTCCCTTCATCTGACTTTTAGCAAGGAGTAGTTCTTAACACTTTAGAGTTGAACTCTGATTAAATGAATAAAAATAATACAGTTACTTTATTTGCTTACAAACTTATCATCATTGATTACAAATAAAAAATTAAAATTAAAAAAGTTTATTATGGGCCATGCAGACTCACCACAATGTATTTTTGCCAGACACTCATTGTCACAATGCAGTTTGATTGACTTGGCGACAGCCTCAATATTATTTTTAAATTGGCAGAGGCAGCAGGCCAAAGGCTAGGTAAGATCCTGTAAATGGAAACACAAATAATTAAATTAGTGGCAAAGGAATTACCTGAGTAGGTAGAAGAGGTAGGCAAAGGCTACCACAGGCTGTGCAAAAAATAATTGTTGGGGCATATCTCCCGAAGAGTTTTGTAAAGATCAGTTGGCCATTTGATACTCATGAATATCTGTATAAATAAAAATGTAAATGTTTGTTTGTTCAAAATCTCAAATCTCTGAAAGTTCTTCAGTGATTGCTTTGAAATTTTGAGACAACATTGCATTTGAATATGTGTGTGTTTTTATATACCTACATTATATAGATGTCACACAGCGCCATCTTTTGGACATAAAAGCAACACATGCTATGAATTTAAGATTATTCAGTCTAACATTCAAAGCCAGGCAGTCACATATAAGCCTGTCAACACTGTTGTGGAAGCAGATGAAGTGGTTAATTATCCAACAGAATTTTGGAATTCTATCTTCCAGGGATGGAATTTAATCCGCGTGCCAATTATCATGTTGCAAAATATCAACCAGCATGGGGCTGGGCCTCGTGCCTGGGTGGCACTGGGGCTTGGGGCGCAGGCAGCCACCGCAGCGCCCCCCCCCCCCCCCAGGCAGCCAAGGGCTCTTGGAGAGTGTGGCTGATGAGGGTGGGGGAGCTTCCCGGTTCAATTCTTATCAAAGGCACATGCCCAGGTTGTGGGCTCAATCACCAGTTGGGGGCATGCAGGAGGCAGGCAATCAATGATACTCATCATTCATATTACTCTCTTTCTCCCTTTCCTTTCCTCTCTGAAATCAATAAAAAACATGTATATTTTAAAAAACATATATTCACACTTATTGGTGAATGTTCATAGTAGCATTAGTCACAATAACTAAATAAAAGTAATAGAAAATTAGTTGAAAATCTCATAAGGGTTCTGCCCCTCATTAACAGTGTGAAACTAGGAAAGTTATCCAACGTTTCTAAGTTTCAATGGTGATGATATCTACATCACAAGAACTGTTGGGAAAGTGAGAATGAGATATAGTGTGAGCTAACTTGGAATGAGCATTTACCACGTACCTAGCACTATTCTAAGAGCTTTAGGCACACTATCTTATTTGTATAATAATCAAAGTACTAAGTATAGTGCCTGAAACATAAAAAGCTCCTAATAAAGGTAGGTGTCAAGCATTATGGGCAGTGAAAGAATTACTATGCTTTTGAGTGAAAGAAGACACCTTGCTATACAGATGGGAAGAATAAGATGCAGTTGGAAGAAGAAAGGTCTCATCATAGCTGCTGGGTATGACAGTCTCAAAGCTTTTGAACCATTACAAATAAAACCACCTCCCTAAATCATCCCAAAGGTAGTTATTTTTATCTTCAGTGCTTATGCTTTCTGGAATCTAAAAAGGAGCTGCCAGGATTTCAGTACCTACCAACACCTGATGACAATACACATAGTGTCTTGTATGCTCACAGCTATCTAAAGGAACCCAATCAATGCTAGTTGAACAGGATACCATTAGGGTGTCTATGTGACCACAGCTCTCAATTTGCCTTCATAGTGTGGACTGACATACCTCACTGATATTCTCAATGGTGGGGGAAATATTTGAATTGGGATAAGGCTTGCATTTTTCTTTTTTGTTCTTACTGATTATGTTCATGGCACAATAGTGATGAAACACAGACATAAAAAACATGTGAATGTGCTCCATCTGGATAAGCTATAACCATTCTATATTGTAGAGTCCTTTGTTTTCTAAAATCATGGAGCTTGTATTTTTAGAATAAATGAACTAAAAGAAGTTTTTAAAATAAGCCATCAGTTTGGACCTATGTAAGTGAATGAAGGAGAAGCACTTTAAATCAGAAAAAAAAAAAGCAGATTTAACATTTAGGATTATCATCACTTCTGGTTTTCCATAATATATTTCATTCCTGATTTTTTCTGAAATAGGCTTATGACTACCATTCAAAAAGTGTGACTTTATTAATACACTCGGCATGTCTCTGAGGTGGATTTCAGATCCAAAATGGATTCTTTACCACACTGTTAACTTGTTTGTTCAGTGTTTGTCAATAACATAGATTTCACTCAATAAATTTATTGAATTATAATTACCTGAAGCCCAGGTGTGAATAAAGGTTTTGTGGAGCCTGAACCTCATCTGTTTTTGTTAATCCTAATAAAAATATGCAAAACTGTGAATATGCAAAATTGCTAGGCCCCTCCCACTTGCTAAACTTGGAAGGGACTTATGCAAGTGAAGAACCTTGAAGCTTAAGCTTCATTCAATTCATGATAAATCCATCTCACATTTATTACAAACTTATTTATTGCAGGGGAAAATACTGTTTCAACTTATAAAAACACCAGCAATATATTATATAGACTAGGGGCCCAGTGCACAAAAATTTGTGCACTAGGGGTGGTCCCTCAGACCGGCCTGTGCCCTTTCGCAGTCTGGGACCCCTCAGGGGATGTCCACCTGCTGGCATGCCTAGCCAGCCTGGGTGAGGGGCTGATGGCGGTTTGCAGGCTGGCCAAGGCCCCCAGTGGAGATGCTCACCCCATGGGGATGTGGCCAGCCTGGGTGAAGGGCTGAGAGCCATTTTCAGGCTGCCCACAGCCTCTTCAGGGTTCAGGTCCATACTGGGGTACCTGGACAGCCTGGGTGAGGGGCTGAGGGCAATTTTCAGGCTGCCCACAGCTCCCATTGACCCAAGGCCCCAGAGATGCTGGCTGGAATCAGGTTTACGGGGTTTATTTATTTTATATAATTGTGTTACCTTGAGCAGAGACCTAGGCAGGTAATGAAGCCTCATATTTGCTTCAGCTCCATGGCCTCTATAATTGAAAAATTGTTGCCGTGAACAGAGGCCAGGCCAGCCTAGGCAGGCAGTTTCAGCAGAAGCCTTCTGTTTGCTTTAACTCCATGGGTACTGGCCTCCATCTTGGCTAGGTTAATTTGCATACAGCTGCTCTGATTGGCTGGGGGTGTGGCATAGCTGATGGGCATGGTGTATGTGTCTGGTGTGATGGTTAATTTGCATTTTACACTTTTATTAGAGTAGATGATAAAATGACTGGGGAAGAGATGCAATTTAGTTTATATCTTACTATGGCAAATGTTTCCTAAAGCAAGTCAGTTTTGTCCATAAAATTTGGCCCAAAAGGAGCCCAGGCCACTGCACACACTTATGGTTTTCTGACAACAGTTTGAAAGTACTGTGGGTTAGTTTTAGAAGTACAGCTCTATTCAAATCACATGATAGGGATATTAATTTATTTCTAACACCAGCTATCTCTGATTATTTCATTAATTTTTCTAATTTAAGATGAACCCATAAACTCAAGATAAACAAACTGGAGCCTACTCTATTACATATATTTTTTAAATAACTTTTATTGATTTTTTACAGAGGGGAAGGAAGAGGTATAGAGAGTTAGAAACATCACTGAGAGAGAAACATTGATTAGCTGCCTCCTACACACCTTCTACTGGGGATGTGCCTGCAACCAAGGTACATGCCCTTGACCGGAATTGAACCTGGGACTTTTCAGTCCACAGGCTGATGCTCTATCCACCAAGCCAAACCGGTTAAGCCTACACATATTTTTTGACACATCACCCAGTACCCATTTTCTCTCCCTCCTATCTTGTTACCCTGCTGTAGAGACGCTGGCATGGCTTTCATATGTTTTCCCATCAATATCTGCCTTACTCCTTCTAACACAATGTTTCTTTATGGGATAAAGTCCCTGTCTGATTCTCCTTTGTACTCCCAGCACGTAGTACATGCTGACACTGTTTGTGAATGAATGATTTTTTTTGAAAATTTTCTGTAATTCCACAAGTTTTGTGTGTCTCCCCCCCCCCACCTTGTGCTACCTACCTATAGTGAAACTCAGATTCTTATAGGAGACTCTCAGTATTACACACTGCTTAGTAAAGGTGGTGAGTTTACAACATTGTATTGAAGCTACCAAAACCTCTTGGTGTAAAGACCTAATGAGCATGCCCTCAAATGCTTTCGCAAAGGAAAACTGGCTGTCAGTGTTCTTTCCCCAAGTGAGGCATCATCAAATTAATGAGAGAAGAGGGAGGCCACTATAGATGGGCATCTGCAGGAACTGTCAATCCAGCTCGACACACCCTGAACACCCGCATCTTCACTCAAAATGAATTGTGTGAAATTGGATTTCTATACAAGACAGTAAGACAGTCTTCTCCAAAGACAAGACTGGAAGACAGTATTCATCTTGAGTCTGAAATCCCTTTCAGGCCACTGAACATACCCACTATAATTTGCTGTGTCACAGAGATATCACAGAATTTTCTAGCTGAAAGGGAATAAAAACTCATACTTCTTACTGAGGAGTAGTCAGGAAGGCAATTGGAATGAGGGTACAGCTATGTATTTTCTTTATGAATATTGTTTCATATGACAACTTAAACAGCATATTCTCCCACATTTCAAAGATTCCCATTGCCACAGACAATTCACTTCAGAGTTGTATAGGTTCTGAAAAATACTGTTCTAATTGGGAAGAGCTGTGCCCTGTGGCAGCTTTTTTAGGAATTCTTCCTGCTTTATCATTTAAGAGACTCATGAGGAAGCTCTCACATCTTTTGCTCCCTGGAGTACTTTGAGCGAAACTTAATTCTTTCAGGTCTATGTTGCAGACATATGAGCAGTTAGGAACTTTGCACATGAGCAGGATTCAAATTCAAATTCAAAAGTGGAATTCCAAGGACCATTCATATATAGGAACAGAACCAATACCGGGATTTCCATGACAGTGATTCTTTGAATGTAATGTATGTGGTACCTTGTATTGCACATACCAAAGGTTAGTTCTGGAGAAAGTAGAGCACGCCATATAGGAGTTAGACAAGTCTCTTGACCTCTTTGTACCTTAGTTTCCACATTTGAAAAAAAAAGGGCTTTTAAGCCATACTTTTCAAAAAGAGTTCAAACTGAGCTTATACCCAGCCAACCAATCACTGTATGAAATTTTTACACATAGCTTTTTACTTGTGTTCATCTTCTATTTCACTTACAACTTGTGTAATAGCTGCATTCCATGTGCGGCCTGAAATGTTCCAAAGTTCACTTTTGTGATTGAATTGCAACCAAGATTTCTACAAAAAAAGACACAAGCAAAAGAAGAGAGAAAAATCATTCTTTCAGATCATTTATCCTTTAGCAGTAATTTTAATTTATATGATAAAACACAATAATTTCACTGTACACTAAATAAATCTCACTGTGAGAGATTTGCTTATGATTTATGCTTTCATGTTTATACATGCCGTGCATTAGATACAAAACAACAAAAATAATTTATTGGTCTTTCTCTAGAATAGGGATACACAACTTCAACACTATTGACATTTTGGGCTAGATAATTTTTTATTATGGGGGTGGGGGCTGACCTGTGCCTTGGAGCATGTTGAACAACAACTGTAACCTCTACCCACTAGATGCCAGTAGTAAAGCTACAGTTCTCACAACTAAAACTCTCTTTGGCTATTGCCCAGTGCCCTGGTACAAAATCAACTTGCTTGAGAACCACTGCTATAGAATGATTCATTCTGAATGTGAGAGAATTTTCACATTAATCTGTACTAGAAGCAAAAATGATTTGCTACACAACTTTAGTAGCTTTCTACTAATACAATTTTAATCTTACTTCAAAATAAATAACAAAAAGGTTTACAATTAAATTTTATAAAATTTCTAAACACAATGAAGTTATATTTATAACTTACATGTATTGTAAAAAAGGTAGTGATTCAAACACATTCCTTTCAATAGATTCTATTTTATTGCAGCACAAGTCCATAGGAAAAAAAAATAATGCCTCAATTAGCTATTAGATATCTAACTAGCAGGAATAACTGATAGAGGTTAGAATAATTTTAATATGCAGCTTTAGTCTAAACTCTAAACCTTAAGAATTGTAATTTGAACCATCCAGAGCCTTTTACACTGCCTTCATCTCTCTTAAGAGTCTCACCTTCATGATCTTCATAAATACAACACACAACTATAGATCTCTATAGATTTTGAAGGAAATCTTTCCTGAGATCAGATGGATTAACTAGAGGACCATTTGTGGTCTCACCAAATTTAGATTATGAGCTCAAAGTTTATATCTTCATGTATATTTATAAATTTCTAACATTAAAAGAAATAATCTACACACCTTCCTGGTTTCATTCTGTTTTTCTAGGTAAATTCAATTCCAGAAGAAATAAAAGACGTCTTTTCATATACGTTGAAAGGAAGTGACAATTCTAATTAATATAGAACTTTGAACTATTTCTGAATGACACTTTCTACTATACTAATAGAAATTCATTTCTTATTTTACATTGCTTTAATACCCATGAATTTAATTGCTTCCGTTGTACAGTGGTCAGACAACAGAACACAACATGATGCTGGATTTTTATTTCAAAACACCATCACTTGTCTATCATTGACTGTCTTATTTCCATTGATTCCACTTTAGTCCCTCACTTTTCTCCTGGATGGGAATAACTGTACTCTGACTGGTGTTTCCATCTATAATCTCCCCCATGGTAAATCATCCTGCACACAGTCACCAGATTAATACTCCAGAAGCCAGCATCACTGGGGAACTTATTGAAGATGCAAATTCTCAGTCCAACTCTGGATTGACTGAATTAGTAACTGGGGGTGCAGACTGAGTGTTAACAAGCCCTCCATTTGACTCTTGGTGCAGGTTAAAAGTTCTCCTTGAGCAATGCTGTGATTATGTGGTACTTGGCATTCAAAGCACTAGAAGACCTGGTTCTAATCTCCTACTTTCCCTACTTGTACTCTGCAGTTGCTCAAGATAGTTTTTCTGTGTGTTGCCTCTCCCCAGGCTCTTTTTGCAAGCTAATTTCATTCAAGATGTCTGTCTGATGATCCCAAAGCACCTTCAAGGTCCTGTTCAAACAGCTTTGCTCTACTAACATCTTTGCTGATTGATCTTAAAGTCTCTTTTTCCTCTGTTCTGACCGAAACAAACTTATATCTCTCATTGTCCATATCCATGTCTTCTTTTTAATACAGTTGTTTCTATCCTACTTCCTCTGAGCATTCACTCCTTTAAAGTATAGACTGGTGTTGCTCTGGATTGTCTGACACATGAACAGGTATAACTCAAATATTTATAGAATAAACAAATAGCTGGGAAATAGAGGGAGAAAAATGACTTTTAAAAGAAATGTAGTTTTGGCCCTAGCCAGTTTGGCTCAGTCAATAGAGCGTCAGCTTGCAGACCAATGGGTCCTGGGTCAATTCGGTCAAGGGCATGTACATTGGTTGCATGCTCCTCTCTGGCCCAGAACCTGGTCAGGGCTCATGCAGGAGGCAATCAACTGATGTGTTTCTCTCACATTGTTGCTTCTCTCTGTATTTCCTTCTCTCTTCCATTCTTCCTAAAAATCAATGGGAAAATATCCTTGGGTGAGGATTACCAAAATCAAAACAAACAAAAAGAGAAATGTAGTTTTATTATTTCATGGCTCCCTCTTGTGTGCCACTACAGCATGTTGTCTTCCATTTAGTACTTATGCACTATGGTTTGAGTGAGATCATGAATTACTAGAAGGGTAGGAATTCTGATGTACCTATCTTTGTGTTTATAGTACTAGGTACAGTGCTTGGAAAAATCTTTCCTAGCTTACTTATTAATTGGTATTTTTTAGTGTTTGGGAATACTTATGCTAGCATGAAAAAATTAGCTTACAAAGAATTTCACAGTAGAAGTAATGAATAACCTAACCTATTGAGCAGCTATTTACTTCATTTTATTTCCTCCATACTGTTTATACATTTTGGAAGCAAGATGGAAGAGATACCAAAAGCCCAATACAGAAGTGGATGTCCCTCTGAAGATTGAAAGGTTGAAAATACAAAGGACTATTTTGAGTGTATGTGAGGCTCTTTATATCTATTTCACTTAAGCATTCTACATTTGCAAAAAATCCACTTTCTAAGGAGTATCATTAATTAGCTCAATAAGGATTAATGACATAGGCAACTCTAGGTGCCATGGACCAAGAATCATAATTGAGTTTTTGTAGCAAAGAGCATATCTTTATTTCTAAGTAAATAGAATTATTAGGCAAGCATTTCTTCCTTGACAAGGAGGCTGGAGAGGTTTTTATATTGAAATTAATGAGGTTAGGAGCATTTCTGATATGCTTACTTAGTGTAGTAATTTGTAACAATACCACTTACCCATCATTTTAAACATTTATTTTAATATTGGTATAGCAATTCCTGCATTGAAATTCTCAACACCAATTTGCTTCCTTGGTAACTTAGTATGTTCTTAATAATATTGTTTACATAAGTGATCAGCTTAAACATTTAATGTATAAATGTTAATCTAATTTAGATTACATTATCAAAAAATTGCATTCAAATTAATGTAAATGTTCTATATTTTCTTGTACTATAGGAGGCAATTTAAAGTTTAGTTGAATTTCTCTCATTTTACTAAATCAACATTTTAAAACCTTTTCTGTTAAGGCCAGACAATAAGGCTCTGCAAGCCACAGACAGTCTGTCTCATGTACAGTATTCTTCTTTTTTTCTTTTCTTTTACAGTCCTTCAAAAGTGGAAAACTCATTCTTAACTTATGTGCTCTAAGAAACACACAAACAGGCCCGATATGATCCATGGCCCCTAAACTAAATATCAATATAAGCAGATGGCATATGAACACTTATATAACAAAGTGCATATGGGTGTGTGTCATTACTCAGACCTCATTACCGCTTTTATTCAATAGCTGAAGAGTTTTTCCTATCTACATCTTCTTTATATGATTATGAAATTGAAATACATAAGAGATAGTAAATGCTAGAAATGGATTGGAGCCCAACACAGACTTACAGAATTGTAGAATTTTATTGCTAGGAGAAATTGTAGAGATTATCTTATTTGAACCCCTTATTTATTTTATAGATATTATAACTAAAAACCTCATAAATAAATACAATTAACTTACAAATATTGGAGGGAATGCAGGCCTTCAAATGAATCTTTACGTAATTCTCTCAAATTGTTTCCACTGAGATTTCTGGAAAATAAAAAGGTTACTTCTGGATCAAAATGCAAAATAACTACAACTATTTACTGCACAGAAATATATGGGGAAACCTGGGTAATTGTGCCATCGAAATACCCTAATTGTTGTTTAATTAAAGGAAGATAATCTGTTATTTACTCAAACCTTTCTTCTCCCATCTTCTTCATGCAAACAATAGGCCATTCTAGAATTGATTCACTTTCCTTCCTCAGCTTTCTGTCTGTCCAAAGAACTCATCAATACTTGAAAGTATATCTATGTAATATATATATATATATATATATATATATATATATATATATATATTCATATTATACATTTGTAAACCCCTTGAGAATGGGCGTAATTTGTCTATTTTGTTCTTGGGCCTGTAATCCTGACACATAAAATACTTCTTGAATCATAGCAGATGTTCCATAAATACTTTGTCCATGATTTCAGAAAATGACAAACATCATTTCACTCTACTACTTTTACTTAAAACAAATCACCCTTTTACTATCACACATGAGAGTAAGTACAGCTTTATAGTCAAGGAAATGTCTTTCTTCTCCCCTACATTTGTGACTCTTCATCTTTGGAGACAAGAGGCCTGTGAGAATTTCATAAAAGCTATGCACCCTTTCCTCAGAAAACTGCACTTTCTTGAATGCATGCAAATGTGTGATGTAATTTCCATTTGTTGATTATCCCTTTAGGGCAGAGGTTAGTGAATAGGAGTGTATGGATTGAAATCAGGGGCGGGACGAGCGGGGGAGGCAAACCTGAATATGAAATAAAATTATGTCTTTATTTTCACAAACCTCTAAGTAAAATTAGCATTGCCCTGCATTGAGAATGTAGGCAACAAACCATAGATTAGCAGTATGGTATTTCATTGGGTCTCCAATGAACTTTGTCGCCCTAGCCAGTTTGGCTCAGTGGATGAAGGGTCGGCCTGCGGACTCAAGGGTCCCAGGTTCGATTCAGGTCAAGGGCATGTACCTTGGTTGTGGGCACATCCCCAGTGGGGAGTGTGCAGGAGGCAGCTGATTGATGTTTCTCTCTCATCGATGTTTCTAACTCTCTATCCCTCTCTCTTCCTCTCTGTGAAAAATCAATAAAATATATTTTTAAAAAAGTTTTTTTTCATATAATAAATTTTCACATATTTGTTGCAGATATCTTAAAATATCATTTATTAATTCTCATCACTACCTTGAAGTTATTATAGTTATTAGACCCAGCACTATAGCTTGTTATTTAATATATTAAGAGAAGCAGATTTTCCCTGGTTGGTTTTCTCAGTGGTTAAAGCATCAGCCCATAGACCAGGGGCATGTATCTCAGTTGCAGATTCAATTCTTGGGCCCAATGTGAGCAGGTGGCAGTTAATCAATGTGTCTCTCTATGTGGATTTCTTTCTTTCTTTCTCTCTCTCTCTTTCTCTCCTCCCTCCTTGCAACCTTCCCCCCCAAAAAATCAATAGAAAAAATATCTTTTGGTGAGGACTAAATAAAAAAAAATAAAAAAGAGAAGTAGATTAATAACTTGTAAAAATATTTTGAAATCAACATTTCAATAATAGGTTTACTTTATTTTCCTATTTAATTTAACTTATACATCACTTAAAAACATAGTCCTTAAGAACATAGACTTCTGCAGATCATCAGAGATACATGGGGGGTGGGGAAAGGTTAAGAAATTGTGCACTGGCCCTAGCTGGTTTGGCTCAGTGGATAGAGCATGAGATTGCAGACTGAAGGGTTCCAGGTTTGATTCTGGTGAGGGCACATGCCTGGATTGCAGGCTCAGCCCTCAGTGTAGGGCATGCAGGAGGTAGCCAATCAGTGATTATCTCTCCTCATTGATGTTTCTCTCTCTCTCTCCCTTTCTGAATCAATAAAAATGTATTTTAATAAATGAAATCATGGACTGGGTGTCCATTGACCTTAAGTTAGGAACCTCTCCCTTATAAAGAATAAATCTCAAGCTGACTTAGAATTCTTCAAACCTTATGAGAGTCATGTTATTGTGTATCAACTCCCACACACAATTTTTTTTCAAAATTAATGTTTAAAGTTCAATTTATTTAAATACTAGAGGCCCGGTGCACAAAAATTTATGCACTTGGGGGTCAATCAGCCCAGCCTGTGTCCTCTAGCAGTCTGGGTCCCCTCAGGGGATGTCCACCTGCTGGCTTAGGCCTGCTCCCTGGGGCATTGGGTCTAAGGTGGCAGTCAGACATCCCTCTGGCAGCCCAGGAGCCCTCAGGGGATGTCCACTTGCCAGTGGGGAGCAGGCCTAAGCTGCAGTCGGACATCCTTAGAGCTGCTGAGGAGGTGGGAGAGTCTCCCGCCACCACTGCTATGCTGGCAGTTGGCAGCCTGGCTTGTTGCTGAGCAGAGCTCCCCCTCTGCAAACGCATTGACCACCAGAGAGCAGCTCCTGCATTGAATGTCTGTCCCCTGGTGGTCATAGTGACCAATCATTCCCAGTTGTTCTGCTGTTAGGGTCAATTTGATTATTACCCTTTTATTACATAGGATAGAGGCCTGGTGCACTGGTGGGGCCTGATTGGTTTGCCCTGAAGTGTGTCCCAGATCAGGGAGGGGTTCCCGCTGGGGTGCCTGGCCAGCCTGGATGAGAGGCTGAGGGCCTTTTTCAGACTGGCCACACCCCCTTCAGGGAGGGGGGTCCTGCTGGGGTACCTGACCAGCCTGGGTAAGTGGCTGATGGCTATTTGCAGGCTGGCCTCATCCCCTTTAGGGTGGAGGTCCCTGCTGGGGTGCCTGTCCAGCCTCGGTAAGTGAGAGGCTAATGGCTATTTGTAGGTTTACCACATCCCTTCAGGGTGGGGCGTTCTGCTGGGGTGCCTGGCCAGTCTGGGTGAGTGGCTGATGGCTCTTTGCAGGCTGGCCAAGCACCCCAGTAGGAAACCTCACCCCATGAGGATGTGGCCAGCCTGGGTCAGGGGCTGATGGCTGTTTACAGGCTGGCCACATCCTCTTTAAGGTGGAGGTCCCCACTGGGGTGCCTGGACAGCCTGAGTGAGGGGCTGATGGCTGTTTTCAGGCTGGCAACGGCCCCCAGTGACCCAAGCTTTCAGCGAGGCTGGCTAGAAGCAGGTATCTGGGATTTATATATCTTCTATAATTGAAACTTTGTTGCCTTGAGCAGAGACCACAGCTGGCCAGGCCAGGCAGGAAACTTGGCTTCCTCCATTGCTGGGGCAACCAAGCCTCCTGCTTGCTCCAGCTCCATACCTGGCAGCTGCCATATTGGTTGGGTTAATTTGCACATAGTCACTCTGATTGGCTGGTGGGCATGGCTTGGGTTGTAGCAGAGTGACACCAATTTGCATGCTTCTCTTTTATTAGATTATATGTGTAATGTACATTCTTATGGCGCAAAATTCCAAAGGAATATGGTACACAATCCAAAGGGTTATCTCCTAGGTCATCTTTCAGACTACCCCACTTCCTCTATTTCTTAAAGGAAATTAATGTCATTTTTTCTTATGCCAAATGACTTTCATTTTAATTACCAGATACTATCATGGAAAAAAATAAACTATATATACTGTATTTTCTGGCATATAAGATGATTTTTTAACCCAGGAAAATCTTTTCAAAAGTTGGGTGTCCTCTTATATGCCCAGTTGTCTTATATGCCGGAAAATACGGTTTCAAAAAATTCATATTAAAAACAACAACTGCCCATTTTGTTTTTTGTTCCCTTACTAATAAGATATCAGACTAATGCAGGAATCTTTTATGGTACTCAAAGCTTTATTTTAATTTACTGTGACTATTGTCTTTTGTTATTAATTGAGAAGTTATTTATAACATCTATTCAATTTGAACTAATAATATGACACACAAACTATCTTGGAAATGTCAGTTAATTATTTGGAATAGAAATATTTCTTCCCAAATCACTTATGTACTTAACCGGACTTTTCTACCCATTAATAAATAAAGATAAACAAAAGAAAATTGGGCAAAAAAAAAACAACAACAAGGCAAATTCAGAGGAGAAATAGAAATGTTCAATAAATATATAAAAATACTTAAATTTGCAAGTAATCAAAAAATTCAAATTTAGACAGGACTGTTTTATTCACACATTAAATCAGCTAAGAAATAGAGACTATCCAGTGGTAGGAGGGTAGAGGGAAACCTGCTGTTGTGACCCACTGACTAGAGTATAACTTGGCACAACTTCTTTGAGGCAATTAAATTGTGATATCAATACAGTCTGCACCTCAACAATTACATTTCTAAATATCTATTCTGTATAATACATGCTCATGTTCCAAAAAAATACATGTACAAGAATGTTGCAGCAATACATGTAACAAGAAAAGTGGACATAATATAGACATCCATCAATATAGGGATGGTAAAACTATGGAATGTTATGCAGGAGCTTAAATGAATTGGGTTACCCTTCACATACCAAGAAGGAAACATGGCTAAGATATATTGTGAGGTGAAAGAATCAAGTTGTAGGATGTTACCATTTATTTTTTAAAAGATGTGAAAATCACACAACATACCTATTTTGGTATCTATAAATATGTATGCAGGCAAATGTGTGGGGAAAGGTCTGTAAGAAAATATAGTAAACAGAGTAGCAGTTGCCTTCTGGTGGTGGAAGAGAACACAAGCAGGGTTTTCCCTATACCTGCTGTTTCCTTTTTATATATTGAGAAAACGAGAAGCCCAGTGCACAAAATTCATGTATGGGGTGGGGGGTTCCTTAGCCCGGTCTTCACCCTCTCCAATCCAGATCCCCTCAGGGGATGTCCAATTGCCTCTTGCAATCTGAGGCCGCTTGCTCCTAACCACTCACCTTCCTGCCTACCTGATTGCCCCTAACTCCTCTGCTTGCCTGCCTTATTGCCGCTAACCACTTTCTGCCTGCCTGTCTGATCACTCCCAACTGCTCCCCTACCGTCCTTATTGCCAGTAGCTTGTCCCTCTCCCAGGCCACAAGTTCTGGCACAGCTGTTAGCGCCCGGGTCTGTGGGGCACGTGGTCTGTCCCTCTCCTTGGCTGCAGCCTGGCTGGTCCCCATTCCTTTCTTGCGAGCTCATTTGAACCTGGCTGGTTCCCAATTCTCTCTCCCCAGAATACTTAAATTCGCAAGTGTTGAGTGTCTAAGCCCTTATGGCATGACGGTGTGACAACCATTTGCATATTAGCTCTTTATTATATAGGTCTAGAGGCCCGGTGCACAAAAATTTGTGCACTCAGGGGGGTCCCTCAGCCCGGCCTGTGTCCTCTCTCAGTCTGGGACCCCTGGGGGGATGTACACCTGCTGGTGTTCCTGGCCAACCTGGGTGAGGGGCTTATGGCTGTTTGTAGGCTGGTCAAGCCCACCAGTGTGGACCCTCACCCCATGGGGGTGCAGCCAGCCTGGGTGAGGGGCTGAGAGCCATTTTCAGGATGCTCACAGTCCCTTCAGGTTTCGGGTCCCTAATGGGGTGACTGGAAGGAAGAAGGTACCTGGGATGTATTTAACTTCTGTAATTAAAAATTTGTTGCCTTGAGTAAAGCTCAGGGCCCGCAGGGCCCTGGCTTCCTCCATTGCCTGGGGCATCTCCAGCTCCATGGATGCCAAGATCATAATTTAATTTGCATATATGCCCCTAATTGGTTGGTGGGCATGGCAGGTGGGAGTGGCTGGTGGGTGTAACGGAGTGAAGGTTAATTTGCATAGGGCTCTTTTTATGAGATTAGATAATCATGTATTACTTGTTATAATGGAAAATAAGTTTAAATTGACTCTGATTTTAAAGAGGGCCTATCGATCATTTGTTGTAATATTTTAAGCAATAAAAAAAAATAGTAAAAAAAATAAAAATAAATAAAAATAAAATTAAAAATAAAATGAACAGAATTGCTAACAATAGACATTGATTTGGGATACAGAGGAGGAAATATCTTTCCTCAGAGTTACTGACCTCAAAATTCTGGACCAAGACAGATCTTACAATGCAGTTAGTTTTTAGAATACATTTTTGGAGAGAATATATTCACAGTTTCTCAACCAAATGGTATAACTTCCATGTGTCTTTAGCAATGTAAGAAATAGTGTTTCCTTACAAGTTTTTTGAAGAAATGCAGTTAATATGTTTGAATAGAGAAAAAATGAATGAATAGAATAAATAAAACAATCATGGCAACCTTATGGGGAATATTCAAATGTAGAAAACACCAGCTTTCTAATTTCCACAGCTCTCAGCTTCCCAGTTTGCCCATTTAATAAAGACATAATGTGGGGCCACTGGCACACTGAGGCATCTCCTCAGAACCTGAATTGGTTTTCTTGGATAGGTAATGCCAGTTAATTACTTTGAATACATTTTTTTTTCCAAAATCACTTGTGTCTATGATGACTCCTTCAAGTCAATGAGAAAATGATAATTCAACAGGAAAATGGCAAAAAAGATTGTCATGTTAAGAAAATAAATGTAAAGAAATCTTATGCCAGGCCACAGGAAAGCATTGGCTTTGTGCTCTCTTTGTAAATCTCTCCAGGTGTTAGAAGGATAAGAGCAATTAGATATGAGAGGACTAGTATGGATATAGACATATTTGACAGAGAATAGCACAAATCACTGAGTAAGGAGTAAGCTATTACCTCCTTAGAGTGAAAACAAAAAAAACAAAGAGAAAGAGAGAGATCAGAAGGATAGACACACACCAAAATAGTAACAGGAGTGGTAGAAAGGGGTGGGTGGGATTTCCACATTATATCCTTTAATACTTCGGTGACACTTAAAAACAAACAGTGAGAATGTGTCCATGAATTGCAAATGTTTAAAAAAAGCTGTTAAATTCCTGAGGTTCAGTTCCAAAGACTAACTCTGTGGATGACTTTGCATCTTTACCTTTAGCTTTTCCTCTTTAGTCAGCAACAACTTACCTATTCAGTTTACAGGAAGTCTGTCTGCCCCTCTGCCTAGTGGATACCTCCACTCAAGCAGAAACCTTCTTGTTGCTTTATGTTCATCAAAGGAATATGCCCAAACTGAGTTCACCTCCTCAAACTAGCTGTGTTTCCCAACTCCTATATGTCCACCTGTCATACTACCATCATTCTCCTCATCATCCAGAACAGAAATTTTCCAGGGTCATATTTGATCTTTCTCTTTTCTGTACATCCCATCCCTCACTTCAGTCAGTTACTAAACCTTGTCAGTTCATCCTTTATAGTGTGCCCAGGATTTTCTTTCTACTCCTATCACAACCGCTCTGATTCAGCACCTTCTCACTGGACTCCTAGAGTATGCTACTTGGCCTCCCTCTGAGTCAAGCTTTGCTGTCTGGATCATTCTAACTATGAAATCTAAAATCATCATTTTTGTGTGTGTGCGTTTTTCTTTTCTTTTTTTTTTTTTTTAAAGAGAGGAAGGAAGAGGGATAGAGAGATAGGAACACTGGTGGGAGAGAAACATCATCAATCAGCTGACTCCTGCATGTCCCCCACGAGGGATCAACCTGGGCCCTGACTGAGAATTGAACTAGTGACATCTTGGTTCCTAGGTTCATGCTGAACCATTGAACAACACAGGCTGGACAATCCTCTTATTTTACTCATTTGTCTCTATCACTTGAAAACTTCAGTGGGTCTCCTTATCTCAGTGTAACTTCCAGACCTGTAGAGCTGACAGCCAAGATTTTTCATAATCATTTTTCACTGCTTTCTAAACCAATTCTTCATAACCAGACTGGTCTATTAAGTCTTAATCACTCCTGCAGCCAAGCCTCTGTCTAAACTGTACTCACTAATTTTTCTCTATTTACCAAACTATAGCCACCCTTTAATTCCTAGCTAAAGTTCTAGCTTATCCATGCAGCTTTGCCTAACTTCCACACCCCAGTAATTACAGATTATGCTGAATTACAGCACCTCTTGCCTGTATCTCTTTTAGTGCTTAATTATATATCACCTCCTTTTTTATGCAACATTGCCTTTCTTCCCACCTATTACTGTCATGTTCCATAGACAATGTCATAGTTCTGTGGCTCCCACAGAACTTAAACAAAATGGGTGATTCATATAGAAAGCCAGGGAGCAAAGATAGGTTCTATATATGACTGAGGGATCAAATTATAATAGCTAACACACACACATGTTAGGCTCTTATACAAGTACTTTATATATATTAACTCATTCAAAACTCAAAACAATACTAAAGATGGTAACTATCTTAATCTTCATTTTAAAGTTGTGGAAATTGAGTCCCAAGACTAATAAATGACATACCTGGCTCTAGACTCTCCCCTTAACCCCTTTGTTATATCACCACCACTAAGATTGGAAGAGGGCCATGTTGCTGTAAAGAGGATGAAGCAAAAGTGGGAGGACAGCAGAAGTTAAGGAAGGAAATGATGGGGCTAAAAATATGGAACAGTAAAAATAACATGGACAATTAAAAGTAATACAATGGTGAAGTGAGGAATAATACTAAGGAGAATAAAGATAAGGAAGATAAAATAAAAAAGTCAATCAAAGTGGGTTGGGGGAGATGAAGAAGGCCCAGAAAGACCTCAAAATAAAGGATGCCATGTCAGCTGGTGCAAATAAGTGAGGAAAGGCAATTCTTACAAGGTGGTGAAGGTGCCATTGTAGATGCTGGTCTCTGGCACAGGCACTTTGTCGAGCTTCTGATTGCCAAAACCAATACACGACAGTGTCCCAATACTGCAGGCACAGAACTCACATATATTCATGGTGGCACTCTGTTCAGTCATTGGAGGAACTATCTCATATGAGTCTGGTTGCTGAATTTTGGCAATTCCTATGTCAAGGGATAGAGCTGCGAGCTCAGATAAGGTTGTCTGCAGAGCCTGAACAGGCACTGGATATGGAAGTGTCATTTCAGGGTGCTTTGGAGGAACAATAATCTGCTGCAGGGCTATAGCATCAGTTACCAAAGTCGGTTCTGGGGTGATGGTGAGTCCCAGGTCTAAAGGTGGAAAGGTTGGCTGCTGATCTTGAACAGGCTATGGATGTGGAATTGTCACCTCAGATTTCTTTGGAGGAGCTGTAGTCTGATGCAGGACATCAGCCTGTGAAATAGGTTTAAGTGGGATTTCCTGCTGGTATGGAGGGTTGATATTTTCAGTTGGCCTGGGAGGGTAAAAAGAGACCTCCTTGTCAGTTGCAGATGGTTCATTCTTCTTAGGGGGCTTTGGCTGTATCCAAATCCCCAGATCCACATCATTAACACTGATAGACAACACTTGATGATGAACTTCACCCCAATCTGGAAGTGAGGATATTGCCTCAGGATTTACTGAAGGGTTAGTTTCAACATCCATAGAGGATTTTGGAGAGTCACGTCGACTCTTCCAGTGGATTTGAGAAGTTTGTGGATTGGCAAGAGGCACAGGAGGTAGAGCTGAGCTCTTTGAAGAGTGAACATATTCACGATAGGGTGAAAGCTTATCTTGAACTCCGTGGTGGCCCAACAAAAATTTTAATGGCTCAGAGGACACTGTAGATTGAGTTGAGGCTTCTTGTTGGCTTGGAAGCTGAGTTGAAGCCTCCTAGGGGTTCAGAGAAGGTTCTGTTTTCTCAGGGGTCGCTGTAAGTACAGCTGAGGCATCATTCCTCAGTGGATCCCAAGACCAGGGCTTGGTGGGCCCTAGGGGGATGGAGGTCAGCAGGATAGAGTCCATGGGCAACTCCGGAATTGGAATCGGAGCTGCCTGGACTTGCAGCCACAACAGCTGCCACAGGAACAGGAACCATGGGGCCCAAGTGTGCAGCCAGACATGACAGGCAGAGGTCTGGGGCACAGTGAGCCACCAAGGTGAATGGGGCAAGGGATGTGACCCAGAAGACTGGGACACAACAAGCAATCCGAAAGAATGGTATATAACGAGTGATTCAGAAGACTGGAGCACAAGGAGGGATCCAAAATTCTGGGGCACATACAAGCTACCCAGACAAGTGGGATGTAAGTACAATGTGCTGAGCAGGAGCCCAACAGTTTGCAATCATGTCACAATTGACAGTCTGTTATCTGAATAGATATGTTGTTGCTGAGGGAAGAGGAAAAGCTAAAGGTAAAGATGCAAAGTCATCCACAGAGTTAGTCTTTGAAACAACCTCAAGAATTTAACAGCTTTAAAAACAATATTTGCAATTCAGGGACACATTCTACTCAAAATGTGATTCTCAAGCCCTAATGAGGTGATAATTCCCCTCCTTCCCTGTCCTCAACCCCCATTTTCAGTAGATTTATTGCAAGGGATATTGTTCTAGGACTTAACTCTTTCTAGCTTAGGAATGTGAGACATAACAGCAGGAGTCAGCCCTGGTTCTAGGAAGCTCCAAATGCAGTCTGTGGGTCACTCACCCTCTCGCTGCAGGGAAACATTTCACTTTAATATAGAAGCTTCCCCTTTCTATACCTTCGACTGGCACTGTGCTCATAACTCCATTCTGGGCACTTTCACATCTATTGTCATTTTGTCCTCCCAGCCTCTGGGAGCTGCAGGCAGGACTGGCAACTCCAGCTACCCCAATATGGCCTTGCAAAATCCCTGCCTAGTACTTTTTATTCCCCCCAGCATATCCATATCCATGGTTTTATCTGATCCAAATCTGTTTTGTATAGGATAGGAAGCAAAACCTAGAGAATTTAACAGACTTGATCAAACTCACACAGGATGTGTGTTAAAGACCTAAGATCTTTCAACTTCTGGTCCAAAGAGGACCAAACTTCTTTAAAAGATATGACCTTCTTCTGAGATGGAACATACAGGGAAACTCTGAAGCTACCAGACTCTCAAACAGACTACAAAGATGCTGAGGAGAAGGAAACAGAGGTGGCCAATCTTAACATTCTGTGTTGTTCTAGAAAGACAGTCCTGAGATGCATGAGAGTTGGGAGAACACTGAGTGTTGGGACTGAGAGCACTAGCCAGAAGAAGGTGGAATGCCTAGATCTAGAGAATTCCTTGCAAGCACTCCTAAGACTGGAATTCTAAAGTGAGCTGGAACACATGATCATTTTGCCAAGATAATAAGCCAAAGATGGGTAAATCCTTTGGATTTTACCAATATAGTATCCAGGACACTGGGGAAAGTGGAACTGTAGATTGAAGAAACAAGTACACAATTATCCAAAGTGCAGGAATCAGGATGAAGTCTGGAGGAAAGTGAACTGGTTAAAGTAGTTCATCAGAGTGGCCACACTCCACCCCTCAGCCAGCCAGCCCCACACTTCTTAAAGTAAAAAAGGCCTTCGACCCCATCACAGCCTGTTCTTTAGCAGTCAAGGGTGGGGGGGCAATGTCAGGGAAAATTAAATTCTTGACAGAAGATTAAAGTGTCACTTGTATTTGACGGGTTCAAACAAACTTTCAGGATTTTTCATGAAGCATCTTATTTACTTGAAAAAGTGCTTTTATACCTGTTTCTAGTTCTTTCCAGGCTGGCACATCCAGCAAGAGAGGAAAATAAATAAGTAAACTGTTACTGAGTACCATATGACAGGCACTATGTCAGGCAGGGGAAACATGCTTTGGAAAGTGGTGGTTAAGTATTAAGAAAGTCTTCCCCAAAATGTGATATCTGATTTTTATAAAAATTTATATTATCTTGCTTTGTTTTCAACAGAAAATATACATGGACACTGAACAAAATTAAAAAAAAAAAGAAAACAAAAATTTCCCAGCATTCTGGACATAAAAGTAGTTTTGTATTTTGCTATTGTTTTTTAATAGTCTTTCTTGAACTAGTATATCTTATTATCATTACTTTACTAGGGGCCAGGTGCACAAAATTTGTACAACAGTAGGTGGGGGTGGGGTGAGGGTCGGGGAGGGGGAAGGCAAGCAGAGAGGTCCCTCACCCAGTCCTGCACTTTATCCAATTCGGGAGCCCTTAGGAGATGTGCTACTGATGTCTTGAACCCACTCCATGTGGTTCTCTGCTCTCTGCAGGGCCTGTCTGCTCCACACCATGGAGATGGGCAAGCAGGTGCTGCTGGCCTCTGCCTGAAGAGTCCCCGATGGCTCATGCACTCATATCCCCTCCTCTACACCCATGGCCCCAGCCTGGCCTAGGCCAAGGCAGCGGCTGGGGATTCCCCGGGTGGGTCTGGCCACACCCTCCGGTTCCAAGGTCCACAGCCATACACTGATCCAGGTCTGGCCAGGGCAGTGGCTGGGATTCCTGGATGGGTCTGGCTCGCCATGTCCCTAGGTCCACAGCCTCCATTGCTCAGTGTGTAGCTGTGGGCCTCCATCTTGTCTGAGTTAATTTGCATACAGCTGCTCTGATTGGCTGGTGGGCGTGGCTTAGGTGTCCCTGAGAAACAGTGTATTTCAATATTACTCTTTTATTAGAGTAGATATTCTTTCCTGTCATTAAAAACTCAAGTTATTTCAAGTTAGCATGCATGATGTTTTATTTTATGGATACATCAAAATGTTATACCATCTATCTATACATGTAAAAAGCCAGTGACTAGAATGCCATTATGACCATAAGGACCTTATCAACCAGTCACTATGGTGCTCACTGTGGACAGCTATCTGGCCTGACTGGGTGTGGGGCCAACTGGCCAACCTCCCAGGATCCTGCCTCTGGTTGGCCTCTCCCATCCTGATCAAGGGCGGGCAGTGGGCCAACCCCACATCACAGCCCTTTTCCCCAGTCAGCCTCACCCCTGATCAGCCTGCCCCACCCCATTGGCCCCCATAGCCCATCTCCATGGCTGGTTCTACCCCCAATCAGCCTTCCCATCCCAATCAGGGTCGGGGCCCATTGGCCAATTGCCCACAGCCCCTCCTCCCCTCAGCCGGCCTGGTCCTGATCAGGTCCAATAAGGGTGGGCTGGCCAGACAACCTCCCGCTGTCTCTTCCTCCTGATAGGCCCAGCCCCAATCCACCCTGATTGGGGGCTGGGTGGGTCCGATCCTACCAGTGCATGAATTTATTCACTGGACCTCTAGTCTATATAATAAAAGCCTAAGCAACAGTTAAGGCAGAGCAACCAATCACTATGATGCACACTGACCACCAGGAGGCAGACGTTCAATGCATGAGCTGCCACCTAGTGGTCAGTGCACTCCCACAGGGGGAGCACTGCTCATCCAGAAGCTGGGCTCGCAGCTGGCAAGTGCAGGTGGTGGGAGCCTCTCCTGCCTCCATGGCAGTGCTAAGGAGCAGCAAGCCAAGCATTAAGGAGCAGCAATCAGGTGGGTGGCAAGGAGCAAGGGGTCCCAGGCTGTAAGAGGGATGTCCACCAAGGGGTCCTGAAGTGCAAGAGGGAGAAGGCCAGGCTGAGGGCCCCCCTCCCCCAGTGCACAAATTTCTAATAATTTATAATTAATCATTGTTACTTAGGTTGCTCCATTCACGTTGTTATAACTTTTCTCTATTATAAATTCAGCTGAGCACAGGCCAGCATGGCTCAGTCTGCTGAGCATCATCCCATGCACCAAAGGGTCACTGTTTGGATTCCTGGTTAGGGATGCATATACAGAGGCAACCAATCAATGTTTCTCTCACTTCAATGTTTCTTTCTCTCTCACACTCCTCTCCCTTCCTCTCTCTCTAAAAAATCAATAAAAACATGTTTTAAATTGAGCTGAGATTGAAGGATGATTAGCCAAGAAAAGAGTGTGGGGATGGATTTACTCGAGCAAAGAACAAGAGGCTTGAATTTGTTTAAAATGTATAAAATTGATTCATTGAAATATTAAGTAATAATGATAATAGTACCTGACAAATAGCACTTACTATGACCCAGGGATGCTCTGATTCTTTTATAGATGCTGATGCATTTAATCCTACTAGAATTATCCTGTCACACATAAGAAAATCCAGCACAGACAGGTAAATAACCAACAGAAGAACACATAGCTAATCCATCACTGACATGGAAATCAGACCAAAGAGGTCTGGCTCCAGAGTGTACCAGTAAATAAATCAGAAAAGGAAAATGTGCTTATTTAAAATTTATGTTAAAAACTTAATAACCAAAGTTCTATAATTATGATGTAAATTGTTTTTTTAGTTTTACATTTTGCATGCCTTTGAAGATTGGAGTCCATGCGTTTCTCTCTCTTACTTATGAAATTAAGGAAACGAATTAGTGGTTTTCCTTATTTGTTCTAAATATTAATCTCTGCCAGGGGTCATGGGATATATCCATACTTATAGTATTTCCTTCTGCCCTGTGATTTACAAGAAGAGGAAATTGTGCCTTGTCAAGTAGACATCTCATTCATAAAAGCAGAAAAGAGACCCGTACTTTTAAGAAATTACATGGCACTCAGAGAGCTGTTTTTCAATTCCACAAAGTTTGAAGGTAGTAAAGGATGTGGCCATAGAGGGAGGCAGAAGTCAGATCACAGAAGAGAAGCTTCTATTTCATGCTGGAAACGATGATCAGTATTTAAAGGATTTTCAACAGAAAGAGACAAGAGACTGATTTGCACTTTAGCAAAATCACTTTGGATGCTGAGTGATGATGGGACAGATTTGAGAGAGGCAAACTGGAAGAAAATGGAGTTGACAGGACACTCTGACAACAGTCGTGGAGAGCAATGATGAGGGCCTGACATATGACTGGCAGTGGGAATGGTTAAGAAGCAGATATACTTAATTTCAAAATGCAATCAAGTCAGTGATTGAATACAGTATCTGTAAGGGATACGTTCCAAGACCCTCAGTGGATGCCTAAAACCTATAGTACTGGCCCTAACTGATTTGGCTCAGTGGATAGAGCATCGGCCTGGGGACACAAGGGTCCCAGGTCCAATTCCGGTCAAGGGCATGTACCTTGGTTGCAGGCACATCCCCAGTAAGGAGTGTGCAGGAGGCAGTTGATCAATGTTTCTCTCTCATTGGTGTTTCTAACTCTCTATCCCTCTCCCTTCCTCTCTGTAAAAAATCAATAAAATATATTTAAAAAATAAAAAATAAATAAAACCTATAGTACTGAGCCCTACATATACTATCTTCTTTCCTACACCACATGCACACCTTTTCACTTAAAGGAAGCACTTGACAGCTCCTCTTTGGCATATTCCAATTGCCAAGGTCACTACTCTTGCACTTCAGAGCCATCATGAAGTAAAATAAGTGTTACTTGAACACAAGCACTGTGATATCAACAGTCAATCTGATAACTGAGATGGCTACTAAGTGACTAACTGGCAAGTAATGCATACAGCGTGGGTACACTGGACTAAGACGTGATTCAGGACAGCGTGCAATTCAAACTCATAAATTGCTTATATCTGAATTTTCCATTTAATAGTTTGGACCACAATTGACCACGGCTAATAAAACCAAGGAAAGTGAAACCACAAATACGGGGGACTACTGTAGATGAAGGAGGTGAGGTGGAGGGATGAGGCAAGGGTGACCCAGGTTACTGGCTTGGAAGCTGGGTAGGAGGGAATGCCTTTTAGTGAGTGGGGAATACAGAAGGAGCACAGGGACGGGGGGAAGATCTAATCCAATGGTCACCTGTATGCCTTGATCTAGTGTATACATACAGAAGAGCATGCAAAGAACTCAAGATAGAAAAGCAGAGAGAAGGGGCTGCATGGAGACATGTATCTCTAGGATGCTAGAAAAGGGTTCCCAGGACCTTGTTTCTATCTACATGAAAGATGGAGCCAAGTCTACTGCAACCTGACTCTGAGCCACACCTGAAAAAAAGGAGGATGAGGCTGGACCATACTGGGGCAATGTTCTCCATGAACCATCCATGGAGCCTCTGCTCTTGAAGGGAGAGAGCTGAGATTGACACCTAGAGAAATGGAACTATGGAGCCAGAAACAGAAATGAAACCAATCCAGCAGGGTCAGGGCTTAGGAAGCAATGAGGATGGGGGCAGAGCAGGACTGAGCACTGCTGTTACAGAACATGAATTGTCCAGCAGGAATTCCCTGTACTCATGGCTGGAGCACTCCACTGGACTGGCATGGGGCCTCAAAGAGGCTGGAATGATTCAAAAATCTAGGGCACAAATCAAGCCTCTCCATACTGAGGCTTCTTTCATGACCCACTGCCTAAGAAGCCTCGGGTCATCCCAGAGACAAAGACCTTGACTCATGGCCTTCATGATCTTTTCATTCCTGTTAGTATTTCAACTCCATAGTGGGACTTGGGCATAACCATACTGTTAGTTAAATCAGTGATGTATTCATTCATTCACCAAATATTTATTAAGTTCCACTATGTATCAGGTGTGGCTACCATTGGAGAAACACTGGTAAATAATGCACTCAGTGAAATATAAAAATGACCAATTCTATCTGTGTAATTGTAGGCACATCAATTTCACCTGGGAACATCAATTTACCTCCTAGGAAATTTCCAAGATGCTTTACAGCCATTTTAAGTATCCTAAGGCTCCCTCACGTTATTCATTCAACAGAATAATGCAGAATATGCATATATTAAGTATATAAGTATATTATTTTTCAATTCAAGTAAAAACAATTTTACTTGATTTAGGAGTGATATGGGAAATCTTACATATATAATTACTAATATAGAATTTTATATCTAATAAATTACCTTTATTAAAAGAAAAAAGTATAAGAAATAGAGACTATGTAAGAAATTCATCATGTTATTATCATGTGCTAGGATTTGGTTAAAATCCATGAAGTCATGGTATGGATTTGGTTTAAAGTCAACGGGACATGGTCTAAAATTCTAAAATTTTTTAATTTTTTATGTGTTATTTAACTCAATGTGGTAAGTGTTGTAATCATGGAAGTAGGTAATAAGGTCCATCATCAGAAAGTGGTTGATTCAACAGTTTCCATATTCCTCTTCTTGTGTGCTAGGGCTGACCAGCAGACCCTGAGCGATGTATGAATGATTACTCTGACACACGACTGCTGTGAAAGAGAGCACTAAGGGACTGTCTGGCTATAGGAACAAGACTGCCCTCTTCATGTGCCTCCTTAGGCTTTTATTGTAACAACAGCTTGAACTAAAATTAACTATTAGATACTATCAGAAGGGTAAACATCCTTGAAAAGACACATGCATCTGCATTGTTCTTTAAGCAAGGACATCCAAATACTAACAGATTCCAGTAAATACACAGGTGCTTGCACATACACAGACTTGCTTCCCTGCAAGGATATATCAGTGCCCAGATCCTAATCCCTGCTGAGGGAAAAGTCCTTCCCCTCCCACAACTCGCTCGCTCCTAGAATATTTAAAGCCAGTGCAAACTGAGTCAAGCTAATGCTTCAATGAAGCCCAGATATAGCTCAAACACAAATCAAGTTGAATCAGCTTTATACATCAGCAGCCCAGAAAAAGGGGCATACCTATGATGGGTGTATTACTTGCTTCAGTCTTTATTGTTCTTCTATACAAAATGACCAATATGCAATTTAAAAATTGATACCAAGGGAACTCTCAAATATTTGAATATATGAAACAAGAAAACATGACCTGGGTTTAAGAAAAGAAATATTCAGTAGAAGCAGAACTAGACATAGCCCTGATGTTGAAATTATCAAATGGGAAGTTTAAAAAAATCATGATAAGCCCAGCAAGTGTGGCCCAGCGATTGAGCTTCAAACTAAGAACTAAGAACCTAAGAACTAAGAGGTCCCCAATTCAATTCCCGGTCAGGGCACATGCCCAGGTTGCAGGCTCCATCCCCAGTGCAGAGCATACAGGAGGCAGCCAATCAATGTGTGTCTCTCTCTCTCTTGGATATTTATATCTCTCTTTGCCTCTTCCTTTCTCTCTCTCTAAAATCAATAAAAATTTATTTAAAAAATAAGTTTAAAAAAAGTTGTAAAGTGATTTAAGATTTGGTAGAAAATGTGATCAGCATGAATGAACAGAAGGATATCTTATGAAAGACACTGAAACCTTTAAAATAAAGGAATGCAAGAAATGTAAAATAAGGGCTTGTAATTTGAGTTTTCATTACCTAAGCTAACAGCAGACAGAACAGAGGAAAAAAATTGTAGACTTGAAGACAGGTCAAAAGAAAATATTTAAACTGAAAGACAATATATTAAAAAATGTTGTAAATAAAAAAGAGCACATCAATGATATGTGGGAAACTATCAAGCAAAGCAACACACATATAACTGAAGTACCAGAAAGAGTGAGAATGGAAAAGAAAACATTTGAAAACATAATGGATGAAAGGCATCAAACTATAGATTCACAAAGCTCAAGAACCCCAAGCAAGATAAATATAAAGAAAATGACAGCAAAGCACAGCATATTCAACATATTGCTAAAAATTCAAGTGCAGAATATATATTCTTTTCATATGTGCATGGGACATTCATCAAGATACACTATTTGGCCCTAACCAGTTTGGCTCAGTGGATAGAGCTTTGGCCTGCGGACTGAAAGGGCCCAAGGTTTGATTCTGGTCAAGGGCATATACCTTGATTGTGGGCACATTCACAGTAGGGGATGTGCTGGAGGCAGCTGATTGATGTTTCTCTCTCATTATGTTTCCTACTTTCTATCTCTCTCCCTTCCTCTCTGTAAAAAAATCAATAAAATATGTATTTTTTAAAATGATACACTATACGCTCCAGGAAACAATTCTCAATAAACATCTAAGAATTAAAATAAAACAGAGTATATTCTCTGACTATAGAGGAATTTAGTTAGAAATCAATAAAAATAAGATAACTAGAAGACTCCCAAATATTTGAAAATAAAGAACACAAGTCTATATTACCCATAGGACAAATATAAAATTGCAAGGAAATTTTTACACTAAATTATAAAAACACATCATATTTAAAAATGGCATTATGAAGCTAAAGCATAACCCAAGAGAATGTAGAGCTTTAAATGTTTCTATTACAAAAGAGGAAAGACAAGAAATAAATGAATAAGGCATCCACCTTAAAAATCTGGGGGAAAATGAGTTAATTAAACCCAAAGTAGACGGAAGAAAATAATAAGATTGGTAAGCAATGACACAGAAAACAAACAAGAGAGAAAAATCAGCAAAGTGAAAAATGGATAATTTGGAAAGATTAATAAAAATTGATAAACTCTTGCTAATTCTCATCCATTTTGCATCAAGTCCTCACAAATTTCCTATTAGAGACCAGCAGCCGTTGCTCCCAGCCTGGTGCAATGTCAGGGCCAGTCCTCCTGCCCACCATGGGGGAGAGAGCCTACAGGACATGGAGTGGAACAGCCCACAAACCACAAAGTGGGGAATGGGGTACCATCCTGGGAAGATCCAGCCCCCTTGGGCCCCACCAGGTGTGCAGGACCTGGGGAGTGGTCCCTGAGGTGCTTCTGCATCAGCTCAGAACCAGCAGGGAGCTGAGGAAGAGTTCCTTCCATACAAAGAGAGGAAGGGATAGCAGAAGGAAGTCAGTCCCTATGAGCAATAAAAAAAAGTCTAGGCACCTTGCAATTGAGGGACTATTCTTGGCTCTGAAAACAGTATCAGAGATCCCCAGATCAGAGAGATAGAGATAGAGATAGAGATAGAGATAGAGATAGAGATAGAGATAGAGATAGAGATAGAAATACTTGTAGAGATAGAGATAGAGAATGAATCCCATAGGCATTCTTCCATTTTTAAATTGTTCCCTTTTTTTATATACTCCTTCTCACCATTGCTTCCTCCATGTAAGAGATTGGAAAGGTTAGTGTCTATCCCAGCAAGATGTCAGTTCATACATAAACAAGCAATTGAAATTAAACTCTTGAGGGTCTGGAATCTACAAGGAAAGCATGAGAAATGCTAACAGATTGGGCACAGGAACCTGATCCCAATCTGATCTATGTGACTTCAAACACCTCTTCCAGACATATTCTAGAGCTGTTTACATTTATTTTAAATTTATGCATGCTATTCTAGAGTTCTAATTTCATTTTTATTTGAATTGTGTTACTGACTAAATATTCTGGAAGATTACATGGCCCCCTCTTACTTCCCTTTATTTATTTTTCCTTCAGTCACACAGGGGATTGCACTGCCTGCAATGAGCTGAGTCTAGGCAGACACTGTAAGAAATTCATCAAACCAGCAATACTTGTTGACTATGAATACCCAGTTCTGGCTTCTGGTTTTGGAAAGAATATTTTTCCTTCTTCATCCTTCCCTCCATTCTGGATCACTCCCTCCAAATTGTATTAAATATGAAATTTGAGAAGTGTTCATATTAGAGAGGGTGTGGAACAATTGATACATATACTCTGCTGCTGGAAATGTGAATTAGTTCTATCACTTCGGAAAAGACTTTAGTCATGTGTAGAGTAAAGGTAAGCATAAGCAAACTTCTCCTACATACATCCTGCATATACCATTGCAAATGTACACCAGTAATCATTCACAAGAATGCTCATAGCAGCCCTGCTGGCATTAGTAAGAATAAAAGATGGCAAATGAAAAATAAATCATGGTATAGTCATACACTGAATTATCAGCAGGAGTAAAAGCAAAGATGCTACAGCTGCACAGAGTAACACGGTGAATCTCAGAAGCATAATCGAGTGCAGTGTAAACAATATTAGGGAGAGAGATGGATCAGAGGAAGAAGGAAAAGGGGACAGTGTTATAGAGGGGTTTATGGGTGGAGAGCAGGGATGCCTGTTGTATAATTAGTCTTTATTCTCAATCCACATTTTCTGTCTACTCAATATTAAATAAAATAATTATAAAACTATAAAAATCAGGTTATACAAAATAACATTTAAAATTGTACATGCATATAATACCTATAATGATTACTAGTATATAGAGAAAACTGTCCAGAAAATTGTGCACCAAAATAGTAATAATAGTGGTAAAAGTGAGCTTTTCCCTCTTCTTTGTTTTTCTTCAAGATTCCAGAAATAGCACGCAACATTTTTGTTTAAAAATTTTTAATTACATATAAAAATTTATCCTATATAATAAAAGGGTAATATGCAAATTGACCCTAACAGTAGAACCACTGGGAATTACTGGTCACTATGACACACACTGACCACCAGCTCATTGCAGGAGCTGCCTCCTGGTGGTAGTGTGCTCCCACAGGGGGAGCTCTGCTCAACCACAAGCCAGGTTGAGGGCTGCCAGCACAGCAGTCTCCCCACTCCTCAGCAGCACTAGGGATATCCAAGTATAGGACTGCAGCTTAGGCGTGCTCCTCGCTGGCAAGTGGACATCCCCTGAGGGCTCCCGAGTTGCCAAAGGGATGACTGACTGCCAGTTTAGGTTCAATTCCTCAGGGAGTGGGCCTAAGTCAGCAGGTGGACATTCCCCGAGGTGTCCCATAATGTGATAGGACACAGGCCAAGCTGAGGGACCCCACTCCCCAACCAAGTGCACAAATTTTTGTGCACTGGCCTCTAGTAATGAAATAAAATTGTTTATAGTATGTCAAAGTATGGGCTATAAAATTGTTGTTGTTTTTTAATTTGGAGAGAAGATGGTATGTTCTCATCTAGTAATAAAAAACACAAAGATAAATCTAAAAATATTACTGTGGAATAACAGGGGATTTTTGTTTACTTCTTTTTTTCTTAAGTTAAACTTCCAAATTTCTCTACAGTGTTGCTTTTAAAAAATATTTATTTGTATTGATTTTAGATTCAAAGGGGGAAAGAGAGAGATAGAAACATCAATCATAAAAGATAATCATTGATTGGGTGCCTTCTGCACACTTCCCACTGGGGATTTGAGCCCACAACTCTGGCATGTGCCCTGACCGGGAATTGAACTGTGACCTCCTGGTTCACAGGTCAACACTCAATTGCTGAGCCATATTGGCCGTGTTTCACAGTGTTGCTTTTAAAATAATGAGATATAATGAAAGCTTTTGCTTTGTCTTGTTTTGTTTTAAGATTGAAGTGCCAAAGACTCAATGCTTCATAGAAGACCCAATGCATCTTTTTCATGACTAAATCTCTGCTATATGGACAGTCATCAGCTCATAGAAAGCATTCAATAATTATTTATGGAATAAAGTAATGAGTAAATGAGTGAGTTAATGAATAAACAGTGTTAACTGAAGAGGTGGAAGAACACTTGATCTCCAGTTTATAATTGTACCTTCTCCATCCATTACAGTCCAGGAAAGAGAAAATTCCCATTGTTAAGAAGAAAATGAAGCCTAACATGTGAAGGAAGATTGTATGGCATCTCATTCATTGCTTGAATGAAGTCCTTTCTAGCAGGTGAGACAACATACAGTTAGAGGCTGGTAATCCTGGATTATTGGAAGGCAGAGACGTTATAGAATATTGAAGACAAGCACACAGCAACTAACTTTCCAAAGAAGGAGGGGGAAACAGGATGGATTCCATGAAGTTAAGAGTGGTCAGATTTTCTACCTATGCAATTCTTGGTAAGAAACCATTTGTTGGCACTTTGAAAAGGAAGTATTCATACAAGTCAGCATGGGTGCAGCTAGGGTGAGTCAGGCTAAATGAACTCCTTTCCTCTCTGGTAACAGGAACATCTGAGGAAGGGTGGGGTGGAAAGAGCTATAGACAAAATATTTCATCTTCAGCATTAAACAAAAGTACCTTGGGATCAAAGAAGAAAGGGGAAAATTCAGGAAAGTGATGTGCAATCTATTGTGAATAAGTATCATTGTTGTATGGGCCAGTATGCATAAACTAAACCAACTTTGAGCCTTAATCTTCCCCAAGTTCCCCTCCCCCACTTCCGTCCTTCTCTTTTGAATTGGGAAAGTAGAGTCAGTCAAGGAAGACTGAAGCTCCAGAAGGAGAATGTATGTTGCCTACCAAAGATCAAAGCTTGAAAGACAGATGACTCAGTGTTCTCAGTAACTTTGAAAGACCCAAGCAATGGTCCAAGTCAGCTTCTTCCATCCTCTGGCCCATGTGTGTCTCCTGCATCCAAAGTTCTGCTAGCCAAGGAGACAAAGGCCACTGATTGCCACTCTCCCCATCCTGTACACACACAGTAGCCCACAGTCTGTAGAGAGGAGAAAGATAGTCATCAGAGGCATCCATCTAAGTGTCAGTTTCTCTCCCTAAGTATGCTCTCAATTTGTTGAGAGAAAAAAGGCAGTTCAGGCCCTCTCTTAGGAGAGGGAGAGTGAAGTCTAAGGGGAAGGAACCCATGGTCTTTTCTTTCCTATTTTTCCTTAAACCAACTGACAAGTATTATTATTAAACCCACCCATCTACTGTCAAGGATATAGCTACCCAGGTCCCCTTGAATATGAGCCATATGGCTTGCTTTGTCATTACCTGCAGTGCCCATGTGAATGAGAGGACTGTGAAATGCAAGGCAAAGTGTTAAGTAACCAAACCATAAGGACCTGGACAATGGACCTCACTTCTGTCTCTCCAGGAGCCCACTCTTCTGTCTGTTCCTTAAATGCACCTAGCCCATTCCCACCTCCAGATCTTTGCCCTTGCTGTTTCATCTACCCAGATACACTTCCCCCTAGTCTGTGTGAGTCTCAACAAGTAGGTTCTAGATGAAATGATATCCCCTCCCAATGGGCTCCCCTCTCCAGCTTATTATGCAACTTCCACCCAACCTTCAGGAATTCTCTATCATATTAGATATGGTTTATTTTCTTCCTAGCTTTAACTCCATTTTCTGCTACCTTGTTTGTCTGTCTTCCCCACTATATCTACAGCATCTGAAGATCATGGATCTTGCCTTTCTTGTCTGTCTCTGTATCCCCAGAGCCCAGAAAGTGCATGTCATATAGTAAAAACTCAATAAACATCCACTGAATATGGACAGAAGGAAGATTTCACCCACTTAGATCATTTACATTACATATTCCTTTCAGTAACCAGGTATAACTTTAAAAGCTTAATTATATTATTCAAATGTTCCCATAGTATCATAAGTGGTGGATTTCAGGACTAAAAACAATCCCTTTGACTAGCTCAAAAGTTCCTGCTCTTTGGGTTTTAAGTTTTTTTCTTTTTAGTAAAAGCACATTTTCTTTGCAAACAAACCTACTTGGAACCCTAAAACATCTAAACTAATAAAAGCGGGACGCCCACAGCCAATCAGAATGGCTGTATGCAAATTAGCCCAGCCAACATGGCGGCCACCACTCACGGACCTGAGTAAACTTTTAGGCAGAGTCCCTTGCAGCAGGAGCGAAAGCAAAACTACCTGCTCGCTGGCTCCTTAGCCTTTGGCCTGAAGTAAAAATGCACATTTGCAACAATTAAGTGTAACAATTGTTTCATTATAGAAGCCGCCTTAAAGGAACAGCATCAATTATAGGAAACCTGCGTCCAGCCAGCCTTGCTGGGACGTTGGGTCAATGGGAGCTGTGGGCAGCCTTAAAGCCCCTCACCCAGGCTGGTCAGGCACACCAGCAGGTGGACATCCCCCGAGGGGTCCCAGACTACGAGAGGGCACAGGCCGGGCTGAGGGACCTCCCGAGTGCACAGAGCGGCTGCAGGGTGGGACAACGCAGGACCCAGGACCCGTGAGTGGGAAAGAGGCGGCAGGGTTGGAGGGCACCGGGAAGCGGGTAAGAGGCGGCAGGGTCGGCAGCCTGCTTGGTGGGCTTCCCAGGCCCCTTGCAGGGCACCAGGAAGTGGGAAAGCAAGGTGGCGGGCTGGGGAGTGGGAAAGAGGCAGCGGGGCGGTCTCGGCCTGCTTGGCAGCTGCCCAGGCCCTTTGCGGGGCACCGGGGAG
>PVJC01014846.1:0-35871 GCA_004026665.1 Murina feae
GCCCTGGAGCCCTCCTGCGATCCCTCCCTGGCCTGAGCCCTCTCAATCCGGGACCCCTCAGGGGATGTCGGAGAGTGGGTTTCAGCCCAATCCTGAAGGCCACTCCCCTTGGGAGGGTGCCAGATGCGGGCACATGGCTGGCGAGCACTGCTACAGCAGCACAAGCCTCTCCTGATCCGGTACTGATTCGGTGCAAGCCCACAGCAGGCATAGCGGGGCCAAGATGAGCGGGAGTGGCAGGTAGGAGCTGCAGGCGGCATTGGACTGTGGGTTTTGGCCCGATCCCTGCAGGCCACCTAGAGGGACCCCACCTGTGCACGAATTCATGGGCCTCTAGTCTAAAATAAAAGGCTACTATGCAAATAGGCTGAATGGTGGAACACCAAACAACTGGTAGCTATGATGTGGGCTGACCACCCAGGGGCATGCGTGGAACATAGTGGACGTCAGCAGCAGGCAGCAGAGTGTGGAACATGGCGGGCATCGGCCAGTGGTGGGATGGTGGAGCAATTGAACAGAGGCGCCAGACCGAGGCAGGGTGCCGGTCACTGTCATCAGGGCAAGCCTCTGGTGATTACTGAAAATTCTTTCCTCCCGTGCGCCACAGTTCCATCAGCGCTTGCATCTGCTGCAGGTGCCAGAGACGCCGCTCACACCCACGTCTAGCACTGGCCCTGCTCGCATCCAGTGCCAGAGCCCATTGCCAGTCCCAATTGCTCAGCACCATGAGTGGGTGTGAGCAGCAACTGCTGTCCTGGATCGCCCCTGAGGGCTTCTCCACCTCCCTCTGCTCCTGGCAATGGCTGCCACTTGCACCCACTGCTGGTGCTGGCCTCAGTTGCTCCATATTGTCCGCAGGTGTGAGTGGGGCTGTGGCTATCAGTGCATGGGAGCAGTGGTGGCAGGAGTGGGACTGCCAGCAGACAGGGGATGGGGAGGCGTGGTAAGAGGGGACAGGCGGGCGCATGGAGGATGGGCTGAGACCCACCCCTGTGCCCACGGTAGCCTCGTGGCCCACAGTTCCTTTAAAGATGCACAAATCCGTGCCCTGGGCTCCTAACACACACACACACACACACACACACACACAAAACAAACAAAATTGGAACTCGTAGATACAGAAAACATACAGATGGTTGCCAGAGGGTAGGGATCTTAGGGGACTGGGTGAAAGGTGGAGGAATAAAGAAGTACAAATATATAGTTACAGAATCGTCACAGGGATGCCAAGTACAGCATATAGAATACAGTCAATAATATTGTAATTAGGTATGGTGCCAGGTTTATACTGGAAATCAGGGGAAACACTTTGTAAAGTATAGTATGGCTAACCACTATGTTTTACACCTGAAATTAGTACAAAATAATATTGAATGTACACTGTAATTGAAAAAGAAGTTTAAAAAAAGAAAATCTAATCCATTGTGACCTAGTACCAAGAAAACTGAGTCCATTTTACTACAATGCAATAAAACAAGAAAACAGCATTCCCACAACTTCTTTTCAAAATATATTATTTGAATTACTAAGGGCCAGTTACTTCCAACATTCAACAAACACAAAACATAACTGTCTAGAGTTACTTTTTTTTTTTTTGGTTAAGTGTATTTTCCTCTTTACTTTTATTTCTGGCCTTTCTCTGTATTCAGAGAAATTCCTCTTCTTCATTTCTTTCATCTCCTCCCATTCCATATCATATATCTCCCTGCCCGTTTTTAAAAACTATAAATACTTCAGCTAATTTTCTAAATCTTTAGTTTTTCTGATTTTCCTGATGACTACCAATGATTACAATAAGTTCAGAAAGCTCATTAAGTAATTCCCTTAATGCCTTCACGTGGCAAGCACATTAACCTACTAAGTCATTCTGTATGTGCTTGACTGCCTGGGCTCTGCAGGCCCTAGCGGCTCTTTTGGTCAATAGCTGCATTGCTGCTGTTTCTTTTCATTCCTAATTGAACGCACCCTGCCCCTTCACTTCTGCTAATGCTAAGTTGCGGCTGTTGGCAAATTTTCAATCTTGCTGACTTCCCCTCCCCGTTCCCCCCTCCTAACTGATTAGTTTTATTTATTCAATCTTTAAAATTGTGACTTTGGCACACCTGCCTCAGGATAAGAGAGCACACACAATTAAATACATTAAAGGAAATATAAAAACATGATGATTACATAATTCATCAGTTTTAGGTAGTATGAAAAGGTGTTGGCCTAAAAACTTAACACCGAGGAAAGGGTAATTTTAAGAGTTTCAAACCATTGAAACTATTTTATTTTCTCCTATTGAATTTTATCTTTTATATAGACAGGATACAATATAATATTTATTTTTTATGGTGAGGCACCTTTCACAAAGTATAATAACTTCCACAATTAGCACTAGGCATAAGGGCACTAGATAAACAACTGATACAGTATTGAAAGGAGTGCCCTGGGTGACCCACTACATTTTACTGTTCTTAGAGTTATATCATTTTTATTCTGTTGCTAAATGGGTACATTAATAAATTAAGGTGTCTGAAAACTGATCTGTAACAGTATGTTAATTAGATAGTTTTGCTATCATTTTTTTCCATTTAGTAATGATAGCGTTGGAAGGCTATGCTGGCTTCATTTTCATGTGGCTGAATGGTAACCTGAAGGTCCCTAATCTGGGCCAGGTCTTGAAGCTCAGCTCTGGTAGAATAATGTGTAGCATACAGTATATCTGATTACTATCTCAAATCATTACTGTTCACTTGGATTATTTTCTCTTCTAAGCAGGACTGAGAAGTAACTGAATATTTGGGCATCTTTACTTTGTTCCTTTGCTAAAATGAAACTGTGGATACAGCACTCAGATCTTAATCTCAACAGAAAACTCCTCCTCCTATTTTACCAAAAATAAGGGACCCATCAGCAAGAAATTCTTCAACTTCCTATTTATCTGTATCTTAATGTATTTTATAGCTTCATTTATCTTTATACTGGCTCAGAAGGTTTTGTTTTGTTTTCTGTTTTTGTTTTGTTTTTGTTTTAAACCAAACCTAGTCTTTCTACCTGTTTTCCTAATTCCATTCTCTCTTAAGACTTTATTCTATGGGTTATATTTCTAATTTTTCATAGATTCATTCTTTCCTAGCTCCTTCTGGTCTTTACCTAATACTTTTTCAATTACGGCCATCTTAAAAAGTACATAAATAAAAATGTTAACAAAGGAAAAATAAGGAAAAGAAACTTCGAGTAATTCCATCTGCCCCTTAAATATCTTACTCCCTCTCTCCTCATTCTCTTACTCTTTATTTCTTCTTCCTTCCAGCTACAAACTGTTGGAAAATTTGGTCTATTTTACCATCTTTTCTCTGTTACTGCATCATAAGCATTCAGCCCAATATGGTCTAATTTTTGCCTTCATCATATTACTAATACTGTTTTGGAAAAGTATGTAAAGTTCCAATATGCACTTTGAAGGTACAACAGCCAATGTCTATAAATAATGCAGAAATTTTATGTTGATCAACCTTAATCACTCAAAAATATCCAGAAACCATATAGTCTAGTGGAAAAGATGCATAAAAGCAGATAATTATAACATGTGAGTGCTGCTATGATTTTGGTAATCATGGATGGATACAATAGAAATTGCTATCCATTCTCTTTTCACAGAAACAAAACCAATTTAATCAGAGAAAGCAATGTGCCCAGAATAAAACACAAATTTTACATTTTGCAGCATCCCTTACAGTAAGTATAGCTATATAAGTTCTAGACAATAATATGCAACAACAAAAAATCACTTGGAAGAAACTTAAAAAGATGTAAGAAATGCTTGTTTCTGTTTATCTGTCTGGAATATCAAAACCATAGTAGAGTTAGAGAAGCCATATTTTGATTTGATAGAAATGAAAGCCATAAACCAAGGATAATAAAGCAAAAAGACAAAAAACGCCCAATTCCCTGCCAATACAGTCCTGGGTTACCCATTCTCACATTTCTTATGGAGATAGTAAACTCCTGATATGTTTAAACTGCCACAACTACCTCTCTGTATCTCCTGCATTAGAATCCCTTGCATGTAGAAAAGTCTTGTGGATCTCCATCTCAGTTATATTTTGTCTTATCTAATCTAAGAGTAATATGCAAATTAACCATCACTCTGAGACACCTAAGCCACACCCCCAGCCAAGCCATGCCCCCAGCCAATCAGAGCGGCTATATGCAAATTAACCCAGCCAAGATGGGGACTGGAAGCCATGGAGCTAGAACAAACAGGAGGCTTTCCGTTGCACCAGTGATGGAGTTGAAACTGCCTGCCTAGGCCAGCTGAGCCTCTGCTCAAGGCAATAATGTTTCAATTATAGAAGCCACAGAGCTGAAGCAAACAGGAGGCTTCTTTGCCTGACTAGGCCTCCACTCAAGGAAACAAAATTTCAATTATAGAAGATAAATAAACCCCAGAAACCTGATTCCAGCCAGCCTCGCTGGGACATTGGGTCAATGGGAGTTGTGGGCAGCCTGAAAATGGCCCTCAACCCCTCACCCAGGCTGGCCAGGCACTCAAGTGAGGACCCAAACCCTGAAGGGACTGTGGGCAGCCTGCAAATAGCCATCAGCTCCTCACCCAGGCTGGCCAGACATGCTAGCATGTGGACATCCCCCGAGGTGTCCCATATTGTGAGAGGGCACAGGCCGGGCTGAGGGACCCCCTCCCCCTGAATGCACAGATTTTTGTGCACTGGGCCCTTAGTTCACTATAATTTCACAGGATGGTCCCATTTTTTTCTCCTTCATACTTCTCTCCTGAGTTTCATAGCCACATACCCATTTTCCTAGACCTTTGTCTTAGAATGCCCCTCAATCACTTAAATTTAACAAGCAAAACCTGAATGAATTGCATCACCCTCCCTAATCTGCTCTTCCTTCTACATATAGGTTTTGATTAATGATGCCACTGTTGAGTAAGTTAAAAATCTCAAAACCTTGGGGTAAATCAATTCTTTCTTCTTCAATCTTAACATTTAATAGATCATTGACTCTAATAACTTCTACCTCAGAAGACTTTTCTTGCTTGAATATACTGCTCTCCATTCTCAGTAATGTTGCCTTAATCTATGTCCTCACTGTTACTCTTAGATTATTTAAAAAAAATATAATTCCTAAATAGGCCTCTCTCTTCCAATCCTTCCCTCGCCTTTTCTACCTCACCCCCTTGTCAAAAACAGTAAACTTCCAGCCCCGGCTGGTGTGGCTCAGTTAGTTGGAGTGTAGTCCCTTGTACCAAAGGGTGTTGGGTTTGATTCTTGGTTGGGACATATACCCAGGTTGCGGGTTGAGAGGCAACCAACCTTACGCATCTCTCTCACATCCATGTCTGTCTGTCTGTCTGTCTCTCTCTCCTGCCCCCTCTTCCTCTCTCTGGAATCAATATAAGAACATGTTTTAAAAGCAGTTAACTTCTAAACAGAGGGATGTGTTTATGCCCATCTCAAACTTAAACTTTTTCAATTACTCTCAATGGCCTACAGTGTCAGATTCATGCTATAAATGGTTCTTCTGAAACAGCTCCAATTTTGTTTTCAGGTTCTCTTCTATTCCCCATCCACCCAATACACACACCAACAGTACCAAGTACAGTGGGTCCTCGGGTTACCGGAGATCTGTTTCTATGGAGACATAACGCCATTCTCCCTGTAAGTCGGAACCCACCTATGTAAGTACCTACGTCACTTACGTGGAGCATAGACACAGCAGTAATGAAGGGAAACTGTAAAAAACATTTAAAAGAAAGATAACAATTCCTGACCTTTACTTGTGGTAAATAACTAACAGTGGGAGATGGCGAGGTATCCTCGAGACGACGTATGTCGAGTCCAATGTAACCCAAGGACTGTCTGTATAATTGTTTCCAGTCACATCAGACCCTTTGGTGTTTATAAAATTCCTTATTTCCTTTTCTTTCAATTGTCCCATGTACCTTGGACTCTTCCTCTCCTTTCCCCATAAATATACATTTGATTTTTCTTTTTAATCAAGGTACAATTTAATTAGTCAAGCCTCTTTGGGGGCTTTCTCTTGCCCACTTGCCAAATCAATGGAATTGATTTCCTCACACCTTACTATGTGCTTGTGGGTATAATACTGTTATACAGTTTATTATATTGTTTTGGAGTCACTTTTGTATAATTGAGTGTATTATATGTGCATCTTTTAGCATCTTGAAGGAGGTACCATCTATTCATATTTTCATCCCCCAGATGGTCTACAGTGCTTGGGTTTTGGACTAATCACACTTTGGTTTCCTAGTAATTAAAACATGTAATTTCAGGATAAGTGCTTGCAGATATAAAAAGGATTATAAAAATAATTTTAATGACATTTCCTATTATGAGGATGGTTTTAAAATTCCTTTCTGCTATAAATTCATCTTCTTTACCCCATATCCTAATACCCTAGCCCCAGACATCAGTCTACTCATTAACTCCAGAAATGCATTCCACTTACTTCTTCTTAACCAAATATATTTTCTAAAAATAGTATTTCATGAACCTGATTTTGGAATGTAAACTTTATTTAGTGATCTTTGAATCATCTGTAGCTTTTAGTACAATTTTCTGTAATTTTTAATGAGTTTCCTTGCTTTGGAAACATGCTTGTTATTTTTCAGAAGATTTTATGGGGGAAAAAAGGGTGACTTAGATAAGACCGTCTCAATTTAAAGGAAAAAAAGAACAAGAACAAGACTAGAACTCAGGGTCGTGGAGAGATGAAAGAAGTGTACTTTGGCACACACAAACAAAATGTATTTCCCAAGTTTTCCAGGACGGACCTGCAAGCAGATGGCAGTAAAGCATGTAAGAGGGGGCATGCTCCTATTTTAAGATTTATTTTTTTTCTAATGGGAAATTATGGGCGAAACGATGACAAATAGTTTTAGATTTGCAATGCTGTTTCTCATTTTATATAACAACTCAGCTTTTAAATTGTAAATCATGAATTCTAATGGCTCATGCCTAATCTTTCTGTAAAATATGTAAAGTTCATGAATTTGAATCATCATATCAAACAGGAAGGAATACAAACTCAATTCAGGTACCTGATGGAAATTATGTTTTGGAGGGACAATTAACAGTAACATATCTCAGCAGTAATCTATAGACTGAATTTCTATCAAGTTTCTTGAAAGCTTAGCTTCAGGCAACATGAAAAAATTAGCATATAATTAAATCAAAAAATTTACATGGGCTATACCATGTGAATAATGGTGTATGAAAATAAGAAAAGTAAACAGCAGACTTTGATATAAATACTTTTTATACACTTAAAGTATTATAATGTTGAGAAAATGAAGACTAAATGTTTAATACAGAATAAAGATACTATATTTTTAAATGCATATATGCAAATGTACACATGCTGTGTCTATCTGCATGTCTGTAAACATGTATGTATTCATATACAGTATTTCCCGCATGTATAGATTGTGACAATTTAAAATAAACTTTCCTTTGAAAACAGAAAGGATACCAATCTTGTATAGGTTGTGTTGATTTATAAATTCTTTTCAAAATATAAACATAAAAAAACCTATTTGTTTACCTCTAATAATAACTACACATAATTTCCAAATTATTCACTTTTGATTTGTGCTCCTCACTTTCATCACAGATTCAAAGTTGCCCATCTCAATAGAGAAGGCATCAGTCTTTGAAGGTAAACCCCAGTTCTGACATTTACTAGTATGACTGCTAAGAAGCTATTTAATCTTTCTAAACTTCATTTTTTTCAAGTATTAAACAAAACAAGCCAATAAACAATCTAGGAGGCATGCTATTGTGAAGATAAAATGGGATAAAAGACAGGCAAGAAACAGTCTGTGAGGCTTAGTTCCCTGCCCTCTAGTCTTGATGGTAATTCTTTACTTGCATTTTTGTAACTATGTTCTTTTAGGAATGTTAGCTCAACTGCGGGAGAGTCCAAAGTGAGGCTATTGAGGTCCTAAACATTTCAAATTTATAAGTACACTGTTATCATTTTTAAAAAATTTGTCTTCATGAAGGTAAGTTCCTATAACATTCATGATGTTTCACTTTAACTTAAATTTATAAACTTGGTCCGTGTCCTTCTCAAAGTCACTGATAACTGAAACCAATACTGATATACAATATTTTATTACTGTTCCCACTCTAAAGAAATGATATACTGTTATTAAAAATGAGTAGAAAAGTTAGATGTTATTTTTACCATGGTCATTTTATAGCAGACTGAAACTCAGGGTCACCAAAGAATTCATGAAAGTTCATCTAAATTTATAATGTTCTATCATATTCCACTTCTAAAATTATATACAGAAATAAAATTTTTTAAAACCTGCATTTCTATGTTATGGTAGGAATATAAATTAATCATAAAATTATTTTAACTTGCAAGGCCATCTGAATTTTATTTTATGAAAACTATAGGGTTTGATTCAGAGTTCCGTCTGTACTCTTTCTAAAGTCTGAAAATCATGCTCTAAGTATTATTTCTCACCCAAGTGTCTTATAAAACCTGATTCATTCTAGTATCTCTGAAGTAAATAAAAACCAGTTGTACCTATGTAGCATATCTTTAAGAAATCTGGCAAGATTTCTCACTAATTTATATGCAACCTTTTACACTCCAATTGAGTTGTTAACCTACATGGACATGTAAGATTTGGTGGAATAAGGAGGTTTTAAGCATCTTCTGCAACATATTAGTTCTGGGCAGTACTCACAGCTGACATGATGAGCTCTCCCCCCAGGCTCTGGATCTCAGCTTTAACTTGGCTGCAGATTTTCAGTTGGTGAGAGTAGAATTTAATCTGTTCTAGGTAAGCCAGCAAGTCCTGTTTGCATGACGGATCTGGACACTAAATATGCATAAAAGATAAAAATGGAAATAGCACAATTAATAATAACTAGATCAAAGATAGTAGATATTGACATTTCAGGTGACTTATATGCAATTTTATTTTCAATTAGCTCCAATTCTCAGACCAAGGCCATGCTTCCTCCATTAGAGGAGTTTATTCATGTTTTGACCTTAATTACTTTAACACGGACAAAAGAAAGATTAAAGAAATACCCAAACATGAAGAGGTACATAAAATAATCATTTAATTTATGATAAGATTAGAAGTGTTCACATTATATTTTTAGGTAAATCCAACATAAATGCAATTATTCCTTTAACCTAGAGTTGCAATTTCTGAACTCATAATTCTGCATTGTCTGTACTTTGTTATTTACATGAGCATAAAAAAATCATCTGCAACAAACTATATATTATGTTCTCTTAATTTCAGCATTTAATGCTCTTAGCTATTACAAGCAAAAGAAATCATTTCGTCTTAGGCAACAGCTGTGGATCTACCTGGAGCTAAAAAGCAGAAGGCATGCATCCATGTTTTATAGATATGCTAAATTTCTTTATCTATGTTATATTAACTTCTGTAAGGAACTATCTGGAGGACAGCTTTGAGCTTCATCATAGCATAAATATCTATGGTCTGTGTTTAATCTTTGTGTTCTTTCTTCTATGTAATTAAAATAGATTTTTAAAATTCCCAATAACTTAATTCTAATGCAAATGCATTTTCATAAGGATGCTGAAATATAAAGAGTAATTTTATGTAAAGATATTCATTCAACATTACTTATAATAGCAAAATTTGAAAATAACTTAAATGTCCTAAAAGAGTGGAAAGATTAAAGGAGAATGCTCTTCATGTAATGTGATATTACATAGTCTACAAGAAAATATTTTCAAAGGATGTGGAAAATGTTTTTGGAAAGTGAAAAAAAACAGTATTTAAAATATAATATGTTTAATTAAATGGTATAAAACAAAATGGTTGCATTGTGTTTAAAATATACACTACTGATAAACTAAAATGCAAAATCCTATATAATAAAAGCCTACTATGCAAATGGACTGAACAGCAGAATAACTGGTGGAATGACTGGTCACTATGATGTGCACTGACCACCAGGGGACAGACGCTCAATACAGGAGCTGCCCCATCCTGCAGGACCCAGGCCAGCCAAGGTGGGTGCCAGCGGGGGCCCCACCCAGATCACTCCGCTGGTCACCCCACAGATTAGCCCTGATCGCCAGCCAGCCAGGCCTAGGGACCCTACCCACACTTGAATTTAATTCACTGAGCCTCTAGTAAAAATATAAGATAGAATAAAAGATCAGAAAGCCTTCCCAGCATTTCTGCTTTTACCTAGTAGTCAATACGCTGGAGTGCTGCTGGAAAATACATGAGAATCTAATCTAATAAAAGAGTAATATGAAAATTGACTCTCACTCTGTTATACCCACAAGCCATGCCCATAAGCCATGCCCACCAACCAATCAGGAGCAAATATGCAAATTAACTAAATTAAGATGGCGATGGTCACACAGCTGGAGTTGCCCTGGGCAATGGAGGAAGCCAGGGCACTGTAGGCCCTGAGTTCCACTCAAGGCTACAAAGTTTCAATTATAGAAGATAAACAAACCCCAGCTATCTGCCGGGCTGGGACCTTGGGTTGCCAGAGGCAACCTAGGCTTCGAGCGGGGGACCAAGGCAACAAAGTTTCAAAAGTTAAATAAATCCCAGATACCTGCTTCTAGCCAGCCACTCCAGTAGGGACCTGAACACTGAAGGGACTGTGGGGAGCCTGAAATGGCTGGCCAGGCACCCTAGTAGGGACCCAAACCCTGAAGGGACTTGTGGGCAGCCTGAAATGGCCATCAGCCCCTCACCCAGGCTGGGCAGCATGCTGGCAGGTGGACATTCCCTGAGGGGTCCCAGACTGCGAGAGGGCACAGGCCGGGGTGAGGGACACCCCCGAGTGTACAAATTTTTGTGCACCGGGCCTCTAGTCCCTTTTATATTTACTGAATAGACTACATATATCTGGAATGTGTGGACAAGATGAAAACATGGGAACCTTGAATAAAAGTTAATCAACAAATGTAGCAAAGAAATAAACTCTTCTGCATAAATGCTATCATTCTGCTAGATAGGCATGGACATATGAAACACATGTTAACTAGCCAGAGCTACCATCAGACAAGATGAGAGAGAAAGATCTTGACTTTAACCATGTTTTTAAAATTTTAAATGAGAAATAAGAGTAATCCCCCAAATCTCACAGCAAGGGTTAAATTATAACTACTTAAGGAAAGGGAAGAGAAAAAGTGATAAACAGACAGAAAAAGAGAGAGATGTGAAGGGGAGGAGGAGGAAGAAGAGAATAGGTTGCTAGTGTACAATTCTATGATACATCACTTACATATTGCATTGTGTGCCCCTCACCAAAATTCAAATCCTCTTCTGCCATCATATATTTGACTCCCTTTACTCTGTACTTTCTCTCAGCCCTATTCCCTTTGGTAACCAGCATACTGATGTCTGAGTCTATGAATTTGTGTTTCTTTGTTTTTATTTTTAATATGTTTTATTGATTTTTTACAGAGAGGAAGGCAGAGGGATAGAGAGTTAGAAACATCGATGAGAGAGAAACATCGACCAACGAGAAACATCAACCAGCTGCCTCCTGCACACCCCCTACTGGGGATGTGCCCACAACCAAGGTGCATGCCCTTGACCAGAATCGAACCTGGGACTTTTCAGTCTGCAGGCCGATGCTCTATCCACTGAGCCAAACCAGCTAGGACTGTTTTCCTTATTTGTTCTTGCTGCTTTCAGTTTTTTATATCCCACATCTGAGTGAAATCATATGGTTCTTGACTTGTTCTGTTTAACTCATTTTGCTTATCATGATTGGCTCAATAACATGTGGTACATATTTACAATGGGATACTACTCAGCCATAAGAAAATATTAAATACTGCCATTTGTGACAACATGAATGGATCTTGAGAACATGGTGTATTCTCAGATCTAATTATTTTCATTTTGCACATCTGCAAACTAAGTTTTGATAGAGTATATAAATCATCTAAAGATAATTTGAATTTTGTGTTCTGTTTCATTCCCTGCATCAAATCTCTTCTACATGACATTTATTGAAAGCACTGTTTTCTTTGTTCTCATTGAGTAACAGCCTAATCTATTTTTTGTTCTTATGGATGAACTCAATGATAATCTCTGATATGCAGTGTTTTATTTGCCATATACTATTCCAGGTACTTTGCCTATACTACCTATTTTTAATAATCACACAACTACATGAGGTACAGTCTCTCATTATCCCCACTTAGCAAAGAAGGAAACTGAGACACAGATATATTAATTGATTTCCCAATTAATAAATGGTAGAGCTGGTATTCAAACTGACATCATCTGACTATACTCACCAACCTCTATAATCTAGGAACAGTATTAGTCTTCTTACCAGTTTTATCGTATACTAGTGGCTTGTGCACAAAAATTCGTGCACTCGGGTGGCGGGGGGAGTCACTCAGCCCAGCCTGTGCCCTCTCACAGTCCAGGAGTGTTTGCCTGTGGGAGGTGACCAGGTGGGCCAATCAGGGGACTGCACTGGCTGCAAGCAGCCAGCCCCATCCCCCGTTGACCTATCGTTCCTCCATTTGGTTGATTTGCATATTACTCTTTTATTTATAGGATAGTAAACAGTAAATTGCCACCCTGATTTGTAAATTGATTCTTAAATGGACACTCTTATCTACAGGAATTTTTTCTTAAAGACCAGCACCACGATATCATAGCTGATAAAATTGAACTTGCAAATTAATAATTAGCCAATTACCAATGTTGCCACCACCAAGAAAAATATACAATCTCTCTCAAGGGATTTTTTCAAAGCCATTCTCAAAGAGTTTAGAATTCTGTTAAGAAAAGAAAGATTCAAATGAGCAGAAAATGTGAAGTTGAACTTTTGAAATTAAAAGTTGCCTGAGCTAGCTTTACACCCTTTACTTCCAGAATTGAAAATCTTGCTTACACCTAATAATGCAAGTCAGATTTATAACTGAAGGACTAAAATCATACTAATTGGTTAATTCTATAATGCAAAATTTATTACAGACTTCTTCCTTCCTGATTGGTTTTAACCACCTAAAAGCATAATCAGGGGAATGAATCATTCCCATTTGAAGAATGCTCCTATAATGGATAAAAAAGAGATGGTATGTATAAAATGGGATATTACTCAGCCATAAAAAAAGAACAAAACCTTGCCATGTGCAACAATATAGATCAACCTAGACAGCATTATGCTAAGTGAAATAAGTCAGGCAAAGACAAATACCACAATATTGCACTTATATGTGGAATCTCAAAAAACAAACAAACAAACAAAAAACTAAAGCAAACTCATAGATACAGAGAACAAACTGATGGTTGTCAGGAGGGAGGGAGGTCGGGGGCATGGATGAAAAAGGGGGAGGGATTCATTGTGCAAATTGCCAGTCAAGGGAATGTAAACAGCACAGGGAATACAGCCAATAATACTGTAATTATGTGTGACGTCAGGTGGGTACTAGGCTTATCAGGGAGGTCTCCTTATATAAGTTACATAAATGTGGAATTATGTTGTACACCTAGAACTAATATACTATTGTACGTCAACTATAATGGAAAAATTAAAAAAAATATTTTTTAAAAATGTTCCTATTGGCCAAACCTCCTTTATTAAAGTCAAATAATCTTTCCTCTCATTTTATATTTTTATATGATGGTGATAAAAAAGTTTGAGCCTTATGTTTGTAAAACATTCTTGCCCTTGACTTTTAAAAACATAAAATTTGCATAAAATAACTTTTAAAGGACCTCTGCTCAGGATTTCTAGACAAATCCAAAGGTAGACTATCCTAACAGTTTGGGTATTTCCCAGTTTATTAAGATAGGAGATGTTGACCAGGACATCTGGTTAGCTTTTTAATGCATGGATAGATTTTCCCCCCAAATTTATAACTACTAAGACTCTCACTACAGCCAAGCAGATGGCATGACAGCCTAAGTGGTTTTCTCATGCTAAACCAGCTTTCACTCTTTTAGCAAAATCCTTGATCCCAACACAGAATACTTCATTTAGGAGAAGAAAAGTAAAAAAACTTTTATTAGCCTTTAATTTGAATTTTAAGAGTGAATACTTTAAAGACTTTTATTCAAAAGCTCAGCTCTTTTTTGCTCACACTAGAATATAAACTTTATTTTAAAAACCCTTGCAGTGACTTTTGCAATTACAGACTACAGTTTAATTTCTGCTAAACTGGCGAAGTTTGCTAACAAAACGTACGAGGTGCTAGAATAGAAATTTTGAGTTACCGGTGATCACAAAAACAGTGTGTCCGGCACCTTTCCCAGCCCAGGATGGACCCATTTCTCTACCTGTGCTCCAGCCCAGAGGCTGTCTGATTTCACCTTCCTAAGGGTCCCATAAGCATCAGTTGTTCCATTTATTTCTGCACTTTTAATGTTTTCATCCTTGAATCTATCAACATAAAATCCCCGAAAACAGTAACCCTTCTTCAACACTGTGACCCATCTCCCTTCTCTTGTTATTCAGGAACATGCCTTCTGACAATTTTCAATGCTACCGGTTTGATGTTCTCAGTTTTTGTTCTTGGATATCATTTCACTCTTACCCTCTTCCTGGAAAATAATATATATGGCCCTGGCTTCATCTATCACTTACAAAATAAAAAAATAATAATAATTATCAATCATCCAGTTCTGTCTTCAGAAGTTCCATATACCTACTGCATTTATTCATTTTATTGTCTTATCAACATTTCACATCTAACACGTAGAACCTTATCTTATAATCCATCTTGCCTGCTATAAAACCATTTTTCTATTCAATTTACTATCTCAACAAAGAGTGCTTTTCCCCTTTCTATCATCTGTTAAATTTGGTTAGTCATCAATTTGAGATGATTTTACATGTAGAAATCTCAGTATACTTTGAACATTTTCCTTCTTTGCTATGTGTATCTTTGCTGCACTTTAGCAAACAGGTTTCTAAAACACAGAAGAAAAGGATATTTATGGAAGGTGTAATGAAAACGTACAGTGGGACTCGCCCTGGCTGGGTGGCTTAGTTGGTTGGAGCATTGTCCCATGTACCAGAAGACTGATTCCAGGTAAGGGTACATACTTAGGTTGTAGGATTAGTTCCCACAATCCATGTTTCTCTCTTTCTCTCCCTTTGCCCCTAAAATCAATAAAAACATATCCTCAGGTAAAGAAAAAAATACAGTGGAGCTCTTTTATTATGTCAGAGATAAAGGACAACAGACTCATATGGTCTACACTGACTATGCTGACTTGTGAGAGTTATATTTGGAAAACTATGGTCTGACGCTTTTCAGTGCACAGACTAAAATTATCTTGAGTTTACGAATTGGATTCAATTCATTTCCAGTTTCAACTTGGATTGGACATAATATAGAAAACCAGAAATTTTGGATCCAGTCATTTGGTCACATATTAGCATAGAGTTTGTTTTAAACTATAAATACTAAATACTAAAAAATAAAATATTTATAATGCTTAAAGTAGCTAGACATGGAATATATATGTGTGTGTACATATATATAATATGTATGGAATATATGTGTGTGTACATACATATAATATATATAGCCTATCTAATAAAAGAGTAATATCCAAATTGACCATCACAAGATGACTGCCCTCATGTGGTCAAAGATGGCCACCACAAGATGGCCAGCAAGGGAGGGCAGTTGAGAGGGACCCAGGCTGGCAGAGGAGGAGAGTGGGGGCGGGGAGACCCAGGCCTGCACGGGAGGACAATTGGGGGGAACCAGGCTGGCAGAGGAGGGCAGTTAGGAGTGACCCAGTCCTGCAGGGGAGAATAGTTAGAGGGGACACAGGCCTGCAGAGGAGGACAGTTGGGAGGGGGCCCAGGCCTGCAGGGGAGGACAGTTGGGGGGGACCAAGCTGGCAGAGGAGGGCAGTTGGGTGGGACCCAGGCCTGCAGAAAAGGGCAGTTGGGGGGGACCCAGGCCTGAAGGGGAGGACAGTTGGGGGAGACAAGGCTGGCCAGGGTGGACAGTTAGGGGTGACTAGGCTGGCAGAGGAGGGCAGTTGCGGGGGGACCCAGACCTGCAGGGGAGGAAAGTTGTGGAGGGACCATCCTGGCAGGGGGAGGGCAGTTAGTGGTAATCGGGCTGGCACAGGAGCAGTTAGGCATTGATCAGACTGGCAGGGGAGTGGTTAGGGGCAATCAGCAGGGGAGAGGTTGCCAGCAGTCCTGGATTGTGAAAGCGATGTCTGACTGGGCAGCCAAACATCGCTCAAGGGGTCCCAGATTGGAAAGGGAAAGGGTGCAGGTTGGTCTGAGGGACAACACCACCACCCCCCCACACCTCATGCATGAATTTCATGCACCAGGCCTCTAGAAAAAATAAGAAGGAAAAATATTAACATTGGATATTAAAACCAATGGAATATGCATGCATTTAAGCATAACCAATGGACACAAAACACTGGGGGGTAGGGGAGGCGGGGGGAAGGGCAGGGGGAAAAAGAGATATATGTACTAATCTTTGTAAAGCTTTATGTAATAATAATTTTTAAAAAATTTTAAAAAAAGTGAAAAAAAATAAAAATAAATAAATATTTTTGATATTTAAAATAATTTGAATATGTGAAACTCAAAATCTTAGAAATAATCAAGTCCTAAGTAACAACAATAATGCACTAAGCTTCCTTAGAATGAATTGTCCACTACTTGTGTATTAATTACTGAATAAAATTTAAAAATAATTCAGTAACAAAAAAATCCAACAGAGTAAAATTTCAGCTTTTAAAAATTAACATTGAAAAGGCAGAAAGCAATCCCTAGGTTTTCACCACGTGCATTTGTAGAAAATTCACCTGGTTGGCGATCTGTCGAGCGAGGACATCCATCCGTGATCCTGATTCTGATATCATTTTAGCTGCATAAATCACATCAGTTGTGTGCTTTAGTGGCCCTTTGCCCCTTAAAATAAAAGAATACATGTTAGTTGAAGTGGCTCATGCTAATATACACATACACACATCCCATAAGCACACAGATTTGCACCCCTAAGTACTGGTTATTAGCTTTATATACTTAAGTTTTAGATAGGACTCAATTAGACTTCAATATTAAGTAAGACAAAATAAAATAAAGGCCTATGGTATTAATATGCAAGAAATACTGCCAAGAAGATGGATTACATTCAATCTTTATTCCCAGGTATTTGTTATAATAAACTTCAGTCTAAAAAATACTCTTAGAAAATGTAGCTACCTCAAGGCAAACACATTTTTCTAATTCGAGGAGGAAACATGAGATTTAAAATTTGATATATGTCCAATAGCAATTTTGATCAGCAAAGACTTTTTTAGTCTTGTTCTTTTTAATTCTCTTTTTTTAAATAGTATTTTGGTTAATTGAATTTTGTTTTTAATCACATTATTTCTCCTCCACAATTAATTCATAGTAATAATCATTGAGTATGAACCTGGAATCATACTATCTTGTACTGTTTACCAAAATCAGATCATTTCTTACTGTTTGTATAAGGAAATCAAGATAAATACCACTTTGGGCCTCAGTTTCTTTGGTGGTAATAGAAGCATCTACTATATAGAATCATGCTTTTATTTATGTAAAGTGCTTAGAACATTGCTTTAAACAAAGTAAGCATTCAATAGTACAAGTTATTATTGTTGTGGTTGTTACTTTAAAATAATCTTGATTTCTAATGCCACTGAATAAAAGTTGTGTCCATTTAAGGCTTTTTCAAGGTAGTTAAGAAGAAAGAAGTGCACTGCCTACATTTTTGTAGAGGGATGAGACAAGGAGTTATTTTTCTGATTTCTCTTTCCTCAGAAATAAATAAATGATTACCTGAATGAATGTAACTGTCCATCTACCTAAAACCACTCCTCTCTCCTTACTTCCTTATGTCCAATTGCTAATCCTCTACTAAGCGTCAACTACTGGCTATTCTATTTGGGTTCTATTCCTTATTTTTCAGACTGGGACCCTGAAGGAAATGCTCACTATCATAATTGCTTTTATAAATTTTTATTAAATGTATTGGGGTGACAATGGTTAATTAAATTATATAGGTTTCAAATGTATAATCTATAATAATGAAAGGGTAATATGCTAATTAGACTAGATGTCTTTCAGACATCATTCCAGACATCCTTCCTGATGATGTCAGGACCAGAGGGAAACCAACCCAGGTCCCAAGTGCCTGCGGGTGGCCCAAGGGAAGCCAGTCTGGGTCCCAGGTGTCAGAGGGAAGCCGTTGCCAACAGCCAGGGGAAGGAGGACCTACTCTTGCACAAATTATCATGCATCAGGCCTCTAGTTTTATAATACACCATCTGTATATTATAACACTAGGGGCCCGGGGCACAAAAATTTGTGCACTCAGGAGGTCCCTCTGCCTGACCTGTGCCCTCTCGCAGTCTGGGACCCCTCTGGGGATGTCCACCTGCTGTCGTGCCTGGTTAGCCTGCATGAGGGGCTGATGGCTGTTTGAAGGCTGGCCAAGCTCCCCAGTGGGATCCCTCCCCCCATTGGGGTGTGGCCAGCCAGTGACAGACTGAGGGCTGTTTTCAGGCTTTCAGACTGCCTACAGCTCCCATTGACCCAACGTCCCAGCAAGGCTGGCTGGAAGCAGGTTTCTGGGATTTATTTATCTTCTATAATTGATACACTGTTCCTTTAAGCCAAGGCTTAGGCAGGTAACGAAGCCTTCTGTTGGCTTCAGTTCTGTGGCTTCTATAATTGAGACAATGTTGCAAATATGTTGTTGCCTGAAGCCAAGAGAAGCCCAGGCAGCCGGCAAACAGTTTTACTCCTGCTGCAATGGAAGTTGCCTGTTTACTCAGCTCCGTGACTACCAGCCTCCATCTTGGCTGGGTTAATTTGCATACAGCCGCTCTGACTGGCTGGTGGACGTGGCTTAGGCATCCCAAAGAAATGGTCAATTTCAATATTATGCTTTTATTAGATTAGATAACTAGAGGCCCAGCGCACAAAATTCATGCACTCAGGGAGGGTCCCTCAGCATGGCCTGCTCCCTCTCACAGTCTGGGAGCCCTCGGGGGATGTCTGACTGGTGGCTTAGGTTCACTCCCCCCAGAGCAGTCAGAAATCCATAGCGCTGCTGCAGAGGCAGGAGAGGCTACCACCAGTGTCGCTGCACTCGCCAGCTGTGAGCCTGGCTTCTGGCTGAGTGGTACTCCCCTTGTGGGAGTCCACTGAACACTAGGTGGCAGCTCCTGCGTTGAGCAGGATCAGGCTGAAAGCAGCTCTCCAACATACCCTAAGGGATCTCAGATTGTGAGAGGGTGCAGGCCAGGCTGAGGGACCCCACTGGTGCACGATCAGGGCCAGGGAGAAACATGGGAGGTTGGCCAGCTGGGGAGCAACTGCAGAAGAGCTCTAGGACATGTCCAGCCCATCTCACTCAGTCCTGATCGGCCGGACCCCAGCAGCAAGCTAATCTACCAGTCAGAGTGTCTGCCCCTGGTGGTCAGTGCACGTCATAGCAACTGGTCGACCAGTTGACTATCTGCCCCTTGGTGGTCAGTGCATGTCATAGCAGGCAGTTGAGTAGCCTTAACATATCATTAGCATATTACGCTTTGGTTGGTTGAACAGATGACCAGACTACCGAACACTTAGCATATTAGGCTTTTATCATATAGGAATGTTTTGATGCTTTGATGGGTGAAGCGAGAGTAATGAGGTGGGCAGGAGGAGTAAACTGGTCAGAGTGAGAAAAGGAAGATTTTGAGAGGCTAAAACCTAGCATAATTAGAAGAGAAAGAGAATGAAACAATCTTTGTTCATGTCTTATTTACACCTTGGGCTGGTCCTGAGGGTAGATGTCCTAATGTTAAATCTAATGACTTGTAATTAGAGGAAATTCTTCATTCACTAAGGAGACTATGACTAACGGAAGGGATCCATGCAAAGACGAATGATTAGAGTATCCTCTACTTGAAAACCGAATGCCAAAACGTATGTGCCAAGTAGGCCTGTTCGTTGCACTTTTTCTGTGGTGCCTCTCAAGTTCATTATGAGCACATTTCCCTATAGAATGGAACGTCATGTCTAACACCATGGAAACCTGCCCTCTGAAGATGGTCGTCATTGTACTTCTTTTAAAATCTGCTGACATGTGTTGCTTTGCCATTTTTAAAAACACCAACAATCAATACAGTATTTGAGTTGTTTGTATCAAATTCACGTATCAGGCGGGGCTAGGTGTTATGTACATGGTTATGCTCAAGAAGGACATCGCATTTCATTATTTCTATGCATCTCTAGAGAAAGGTACACTTCAAAAAAGCTGTCTCAGCTCCCAAAAGGGCAATGCATCTGCTTCCGAGGCCTTAACACAATGGACAAAGGCTGTTTCTAAGGAGAGCAGCAAACACTCTATGTTTAAACAATGGACCAAGAGTTAGATCTGAGAAATGATGCTAATGTACCTTCCCACTCCAAATAATATATTTCCCCATATAAAATCGCTGGCCCAATGAGTGGGAAATTACCTCTAGTTTTAAATATACCCCTTGTTATGAGACCACTGTCCTAAACACATGGAGAACTTAAAAGTAACGAGAATACATTATGACAGACTGCAATTATTCCCTTCCTCATGTTCCTAATGAAATGTATTGCCTGGCAGGCTTCCTAGTGAATGCCAAACAAAATTCACTTTTTCCAAGCGATCCCACATCATGCCGGGCTTCCAGACGAAACTGCAATTACTGAAACTGTGATAAATTTTTTAACATTCTCAGCCTGAAATGTGCTATGCAATGAAAGCTTTTTTAAATTGGGAAATACATTCAAAGGTTGTTTGCTGCCTTCATTTTCATAATGTGTTCTCAGGATCTCCTGTCAGCAAATTGTGTCTTAAATCATTGCGCCTGGATCCTACAGAGAAAGATTTCCAGAAGAGGAGGGGGTAGACTTTGTAAAAAGGAGCCAGAGGCCAGAAATCCCTAATAATATATTTCCCCCAGAAGGAGGGCAGTTGAAACTCTGGACTAGAGTTGGCCAATTAATCATTAAATTATAGGTTAGAAGGTATAATGGGAAGGACTACCGTCACCCAGTGATGTTCATGCCATTGAAAAATTTATTAATGCAAGAGAAAGCGGTTGAAACGTTATTTGTGCAACAAACACCTTTGAGTTGTATGTGACACTGCCCCAATCTTGATTCTTATTTCTGTCCTCACCCCATTTTTGGCATCTACCTCTCCCTTCTTTCTCTTAATTAGCATAAGTAATAACAAGATGATACAGCTGCTCAGTAACAACTCAACCAACTAGAAAATTGCTTTAATATTAGAAAATATCAAATAGTTTCATGGGCTGACTTTGTCATTTAGGGCTTGAGAATAATTTCGAAATAATTGTATTTTCTGCTACTAATTAAAAATAGAACAAAAAGGTTAATTACATCTTTTGTAGTCCCTAAATCTTTGATAACATATTATCCCCCATTTCAAGACCAGAATATTCCCTTTAATTCTCTTTTCCTTTGATATTTGTATATAAATGTCATGACATTGTGAAAAGCTTAATAGATGAAAACAATGATAGCATATATTTTGTTACATGATAGTTAACCCATTTAGCATTTGCTATGTGCTAGACAGCATTTTCTACACAAACCAATTTGATCATTATCATGGCCCTACGATCACAGAGATGAGGAAACTGAGGAACAAAGATGTTAAATTTATATTTTATCAAGTTCAGCAGCTTTTGAGTATTGGAGATGGGATTTGAATTCTGGGGAACTGATTATTGCATCTGCTTTCAATTACTATCCTATATGTCTTTCAATAAAACACATAAAAATGCAATATATTATTTTAAAATATCTCCTTAAGACATGATGAGAGTTATCATGAAAGCAACAGAGTGCAAAAATGAGGGTTAGATATAGGTGCTGGGTATTTACGAGATCCACCAATAGTCGCTTCATTCCAGAAAACAGCTTCAAGAAACACGACCTAAATTTTTCCCAGTTCCCCCAAAATATGCATGTGCTACATTACATGGTCTTTTAGAATCATGGTAAATGGTTGAAATAACATCAATAGTTTGCTCTCCTGGGATTTTTCTCATAAGATATTATTTTTCATTATGATTTACCCAGGTACCTTCTCTCCCTCCCCCCTTTCCTTTCTCCCTGGATGCAATCACTAGAGTCAAACTCAGCCATTAAAAACACCTTATCAGAGCTTGCACTTTGATGTTGATTTCTAATACATCAAATACAACTTTTTTCTCCTAGAATCTTAGTTAGACATTTGTTTTATTTATTCCTAACACTCAAGATTAGTGCTGCAATAAAGTAGAGTGAAGTAAATATGGACTTGGGAAATACATTGTGTCTGTATCCCAGCACTGCCACTTGTTAGGCATGTAGCCTAGGGTAATGACTCAGTTGGTCTGAGCTTATTACCTCTTCACTAAAATGATGACACTTGCCACATGGTAAGGATACATACAAATCACATATTTAACACAACATTGGGCACATATTAGGTATTCAGCAAATGTTTATTTTTTCTTTCCCTATCCCTTTACAAGTAATGATGTTTTATTTAGTGACTAATGATATTTATTTTATAGGTGATTTTTTTACATCTAAACTAATAAAAGAGTAATATTGAAATTGACCGTTTCTCCAGGATGCCTAAGCCATGCCCACCAGCCCATCAGAGTGGCTATATGCAAATTAACTCAGCCAAGATGGAGGCCGGCAGTCATAGAGCTAGAGTAAACAGGAGGCTTCCGTTGCACCAGGAGTAAACTGTCTGCCTAGGCTGGATGGGCCTCTCTCTGCTCATGGCAACATAGTTGCAATTATAGAAGCCACAGAGCTTCCACCAGCTACGGAGGAAACTGCCTACCTAGGCCGGCTGGGCCTCTACTAAGGCAACATTCTTTCAATTATAGAAGCAACGGAGCTGAAGCCAACAGGAGGCTTTGTTACCTGCCTAGACCTGGGCTTAAAGCAACAGTATATCAATTATAGAAGATAAATAAACCTCAGAAACCTGCTTCCAGCCAGCCTTGCTGGGACGTTGGATCAATGGGAGCTGTGGGCAGCCTGCAAGCCTAAAAATGGCCCTCAGCCCTGCACCCAGGCTGCCCAGGCATGCCAGCAGGTGGACTTCCCCTGAGGGGTCCCAGACTGCGAGAAGGCACAGGCCGGCTGAGGGACCTCCTGAGTGCACAAATTTTTGTGCACTGGGCCCTTACTTTATGTAATAATTATAGCATTTTCCAGATAATGTGGACTAGCTTGAGTATATTGAATTTTGTCTTACACCTCAATATGTTTTTTACTAAGAAAAAAATATAAAAACTAGAGGCCCAGTGCATGAAATTTGTACACAGGTGAGGTCTGTAGGCCTGGCCAATGATCATAGCCTATTGGGGTCATCATGCCCAATCCCAATTGGGGCCAGGCTGGCTGGGGCCTTGGGCCTGCCAGCTATAAGACAAGGCCTTCCAGACAGGGGGGAGGGACCACAGGAGGTTTGCTATCTGAGGGAAGGGACCAGGGGAGGTTGGCTTACCATGGAAGGTTGGGCTATGGGCACACTGTACACCAGGGGACAGCTCCTGCATTGAGCATCTGGCCCCTGGTGGTCAGTGCATGCCATAGCGACTGGTCAACCAGTCATTCGAGGGGTTAAGTCTTAATGGTTGCTTAGGCTTTATATATATATAGATATCTACACCTATAAACAGTGCATGTGTATGTGTGTGTAGTCATTGTTGTTTAAGATTATTCTTTAACTCTTTATAAGGGATTGATTTACATATAATGGACAGATTTTTTGGTAGTATGAATTTCTCAAGATTTATGACTTAGCTCTACAATTCTCTTACTTGTAATTCTGACATTAAATACAAAAGAAAAAAACTAATTATCATGAAGCAACTGAAAATGATGAGATAAACAGAGGAAATAGACTCAAGCCAGGACACACTGTTCTATTATTAAAACATGAATTTTTAATTAGGCAGCTCTTTCCCCTTGGATGTTATTTTGTCTTATAAAGTATCATTCTCAAGTTTTGAGGACCCTATAAAATTCCTTAGAAAATCAGCTAGTGAATAAACAGCTAACTTCCCGAATAATTAGAAGAAACTTTGAGATTCAAATCTGAAAGAAATGTCCCATGAAAAAGGGATATATGTCTTCATATATATGTATATATTCATATATATTCATTTCTGCTTTTCTTATTTCATATGACTCAGAGTAGTCTAACAACATCACAATATCTTAGTCCTTATCCCAATAAAGAATATTCCTCTTTTCTATCACTGGCAAGCTGTACTGTGGGTGATGGGCTATACACCACATAGCCATTTAAGAACCCAGGCACCTTCTACTACAAGATAACCTACTTTTTAAGGCATCGCGACCCTCAGGATTGATGGATTCATTTCATTCAGACATCTGACACAGGAAAAGATTGAGGATATCAGAGGAGACTTTAGGGATCAGGATAAGAATTAGGAAACATGCCCTAACTGGTTCAGCGTCGGCCTGTGGACTGAAGGGTCTCAGGTTCGATTCCAGTCAAGGGCATGTACTTTCGTTTCGGGCATATGCTCAGTAGGAGGTGTGCAGGAGGCAGCTGATTGATGTTTCTCTCTCATTGATGTTTCTAACTCTCTATCCCTCTCCCTTACTCCCTGTAAAATAAAATAATAAAATAGAATAGAATTAGGAAACATTACTCTGACCAATATTTTAAAATCCAGACACATAGACCCATGCAACTGCAAAGAAAGCTGGCAATGCATTTCATTTGGAAACAGATGCGGAAACAGGGAGAAAGCAAGGCTTTACGAACTTAGACAATTTCTGTGCATACTACCAGGGGTGCTCCAATCCTATATTTTATTTTAACAACAAAATCTGTGTTCCCCTTGAAGATGCCATCAAGTAGGTGGGAAAATTTGGGAAAGTATCAAGGATCTTCACCAATACAGCTGAAAGGATCAGAACCACACTCTGCTTGGGCAGAAAACCTATTCTAGTTTTGGTTTCACATTGTTACAGTGAATACGGTCTATTATTAAAACTAAAAATGAGATACATCTACTTCGTACATGGTGACGATAGTCTCCCATGTTCAGTGTTGTATTTATGAAAAGCAAATAGGGTTGATTTTAGAAATCTTTTTACTAATAAGCCTAAAGTTAGTAATATTATTATTGCTGCTATTGATATTGTTATTGTTTGTGTGCATACAGTGTATTATTGCTATATTTGTTTGTGGTATGTGCGTGCATGCACATGTGTGTGTGTGTGTATGTAGGAAGTAGAAATTCCCTTCACATCCAAAATTACTTTTCTAAACAAATCTGAGACCTAAGTCTTTTCTCTGTCCTTCAACCCTCAAATTCCCTAATTTGTCTTCTACTGGATAGTGTTGTATCAAATCTAGAGACTGTAAAATTCAGGGAAGGATTTTATGAAGTACCTTTACAGGTCAAAAAACTACTAAACACCTAGGTGATAGCAGTAGAATTAGAATGAAGGAGTTATTTCACAAAGTTTATTTGCTTTTAAGGCACAAAAGAGATTAGCTAGCCAGATATTCTGATTTTTGTGTTTAGTAAATTGATAAACCTTCTCCAGGTCTTTCTAAGTATTAAGGTTTTATTATTTTTTGTGTAACTTTGTATTCAAAATGTACATACGAGCAAATGTCTGTACTTCTATGTTCCAGGAACTAACCCACTCAGCCCTCACACCCAGAATTGCTGAATAGTGTGGTGCAGGTCGCTCACTGCACAAATGCAAGAGTTGCCATCCACATCATGGATACGACCTGTGTGTCTCACAACTTATGTTGGATGACATCCTCATTCTGTTCCTAGCATCTATTTTCTTCACCCTATAAACAAGAACGTCGAAGCTTAAAAGCCCCATGATCCTTAACTTTTCTTCAAGGCATATGAATACAGGTTAGACTACATTTAGGGAGACCAAGTCATTAGCACTCTCACTGCCAATTAAAAAGAAATAATGTAGATGGAAGCATCGTCACAGGTTTTCTGTCAGTATGTATTTTGAAGCACTAAAGTTCAATGGGCAGCTCTGAACCAGTGAAACGTTTCATATATTACAAAGAAATATGTAATAACAAGAGAGTCCTAGCCATTGTTCCTAGTGGGGTCCTATTGAAGCATCATTCTTTAACTATTTGACCAATCCCAAGGGTTTCTAAAATAATAGCCTCTTCTTTGATTGAATTTCTGTAATCCACAACCTGACAGTTACCTTTCCTTTTTTTTTTTTTTTTTTCCATTCTACTTGGGGCTGGAAGCAGATACATTTGGGGGGAAAGAAAGTCACAGTTGTTTTTTCCCCTCTCAACTCGACTTTTGGCTGAGAGAGAAATGGAGCCAGTGGTGGGACTCCAGCATTGACCATCGGAAGTTATCTGGAACCACAAATGATGCCAGTGGGGAATCCTCGCACTGGTGAAAACTGTGGTATATGAGTAGACATTGTTAACAGTGATCTAAGCCCAATTTTTGATTAAACAAGTAGTTTTAATATCACACCAAAAAAATCAATAGGAGTTAATACAAGGAGTCCATGTGAAGAAAGGTCAAGAGAAAAATAGATACAAGAGTGACACCAGTTCTGGGTTATTGAAGGAGCAGTGAGAATCAGCATCCACACAACTAGCAACTCTAGTTTTTCCTTCAGGCCAACTCAAGGATTTCCTTCCCATCCACCATGCATTAATGTTAACATGCCTTGTCCTTGTCCTGGGCTACACAGGAAACACACAAACCACTGTGTGCTTCAGATTCTAGCCTGGGGCAAGAAGAAGGAAGAAGTCCTACATGTAGGAAGATAGGGAAAGTTTTCCTTTTTTCTTATTTTGGGAGGGAGAGTTTTTCAAATAATTATGTCTTTGAGACACACAGATCTTGAAAACTCTGGAAAATATTCTCATAAGATAGTCAGAAACTACTAGAGGCCTGATGCACAAAAATTCATACAAGAGTAGACCTTCCTTCCCCCAGCTGCTGGCACCAGCTTCCCTCTGGCACCTGGAACCTGGGCTTCCCTCCTCTAGCCGCCATCAGGCACCCGGGACCTGGTCTGGCTTCCCTTGGGCCCTGGCTTTGTCAGGAAGGATGTCTGTAATGACGTCTGAAAGATGTCTGGTCTAATTAGCATATTACCCTTTTATTATTATAGATTAGAGGTCTGATGCACAAGAATTTGGGCAAAAATGGGCCTTCTTTCCCCTGGCTTCCAGAATCATCTTTGTTAGGTCTGTAGCTGCCTTTCTAACTTCCTGCCTTCCCATGCTGCCCAGAGGCCCAGAGCGACTGGGGCGGTATGGAATGCATCTTCGCCATGGCAATGATACAAGCGTCCCACCCTGCCCCCAGCTGCTCAGCACCTGTGTATGCAAATTAGTCTGCCATATTTGTTGGGTTAATCTGCATACTCACTCCTAATTGGCTGGTGGGTGTCTCAAAGGTACGGTCAATTTCTCTTTTTTTAGTGTAGATACCTGCTACTTAGTTAAAGGGGTTATTTAGGGGAAAGATTATAATTATAGTTAATATCACTTAAGAAAACTTGGAAGTAATTGCTTACTGAAACTATGAAATAAGGAATAAATTTCTCAGTGGTGGCTCTCCAGACTCATATGGGTAGTGAGGGCTCACAAGGGAATCCATTTCTATCTTCTCTCATGCATAGGAAAGCAAGCTCTCCAGCACCAGCCTTTCCCCATGCCCTCCTCCCCCAAACAACTAAGTCATCAGTCATCAATACCTCTCAGGATGTAATAGAAAATCTGCACTGGGCACCAACATTTGAAAACAGGTCTTTTCTTGCCTTCTACACATTACCTCTATGAGTGTGCTCATTAATCAAAGCCAATGTACTGTAAATATAACTGCACTCCCTGACTGTGGGAGTCCCTCCTATTCCTATTGGCAGTGGCCTCAGCATTAATCATACACATGATCTCTTACTGAGCCCGGCCATTTTTTCCAGCTTCCCCTCAAACTAAGGTGATATACTAGCTGCTCCTGCTTCTTTAATAGCAGCCCAAACTGATGGGTTCAGAAAATAATCATTTTCCATTTATGAAAAGAATATAATTCAGCTTTTATTATTTAATGTTTGACTTTCTTAAAGCTTTCATACCTACTCTCTTCTTATTCTAGTCATGGTCCAATGTTATCTTAAGGTCCAGCTAAAGAAACATGTGGGGGTGAAGGGGCCACCAACTTGGTGAAGACATCACAGTTAAATGGATTGGGTCCACAGGTGGTCCAAGGATCTGGCTTGCCACTAGTATCCAGCTTTGTTGTTGTTTCCAATATGATAATACTACCAGTAGGTCTTGGGCATGCCCTCTCTCCCCTAGTCTAGTCAGATATAGCTACAGTTTATTAAGTTTTACTACATTACAAAAGCTTGTCATTTTCGGATGACTTATTCAGATTGAGTGTGACTTGAGATATATTGTTTTATGAAGCTAGTTTTGATGTTCATGTGTCAGTATTGCAGTTCTCCATTGGCTTACATGCTTTATTAAATTATTTTACAGTGACCTAAAGATGATTTTTTAAAAAGGGTATTATTTTAAAATTTGAATAAAACAATCATCTCTAGTTTACACATGCACATTTTTCACTGTGTCTCTCTATAAGCCCTAATGTGTTATCTAATGCTATGTGAGGCAACATACTTAATGCTTCTTCAATTAAAAGGTAGTAAAGCAATCTATACTAATAAATGGGTAATATACTAATTAGACCAGATAGACCAGACGTCTTTAGGACGTCCCTCTGGACAAAGCAATGGTGATGGAGGCCAAGGCAGACTCAGTTAGGGGTGATCAGGCTGTCAGGGGAGAGCAGTTAGGGGGAATCAGACAATCAGGCAGAGGCAGTTAAGGGTGATCAGGCAGGCAGGGGAGTAGTTAGGGGCATCAGGCAGTCAGGCAGAGGTGGTTAGGGATGATTAGGAAGGCAGGCAGGTGAGCAGTTAGGAGCCAGCAGTCCCAAATTGCAATAGCGGGATTGGGCCTAAACTGGCAGTTGGACATCCCCCAAGAGGGCCCGGATTAGAGAAGGTGGAGGCCGGGCTGAGGGACCCTCCCCACCCCATGCACAAATTTCATGCACCAGGCCTCTAGTATAATTGTAAAACAGTAGTTTCCCAGCATCATGCCAAGCTGGGTGATCCAAGGTCCTTCTGCATGTGCTGATATTTGCCCTAAAAATCTCTTGCTTTGGAATAATATAGACCCATACAATACCTAGGTGTTTGGATCTGTTTTCATATTAAATAACTCAGTCTGCAGGGTTACATGTTGCTATCAGACTAAACTATATTAAAAACATATATAAACTACTTTAGAATTTTATGCTTAATGATTTATTTCTTATTCAGTCAAAATTACATAAGAAAGACAAATAAAATAAAGTCTAAGTTTAGATATTTATCCTCCCTTCCTTCTGCTCTTTCTTCTTTTTTTCCTACCTTTCTTCCTTCCTTTTTTTTTTTTTTTTACTCTCTAGACTTTTTTGCTTTGTGGTAGGATTGGGTACTTTGGTTATGCCCCGGCAGTGTGCCGTGGTTCAATATCAGAACATGTTAGACCATGGACCTCCTTCACCCTTTTCTATAGGGAGTTTATTTTATTCAAGGCCTGCCAGTTCTCTCTTTCTAAAAATAGGCATCAAATGTTTGCCAATTTATTTATTTTTTAAAGCGTATTGACTGAGATGGCTGCTGTTCTCTCCTGCCAAGAACTCCTCCCTAAATCTCAGTGTTTTATTATTGAAAATGTTTCTTGAAATGTGAGATCCTGGACCTCCAATTAAGTGGAGTTATTTAGGAAGAAAAAATAGGAAACAACCCGCCACATGATAGGATGTTACCCTGAATAAAATCAGCATGTGCAGCTCTAAAGTGGGAGCTTATAGAATTCATTTCTATAGCTTACACTGCTGCTGAATAATTTTTTTTTTTTGCCTCAATGGGAAATAATGATATTTTCCCACAGGATAAACTCTTTAATTGTTTTACCATCCAATGGGATCAGTTCCAAGAAGGCTAACATATTTATACCAGAAGCTAGCATTCTGAAGACATCCTGTCATAACATTTAACTTTTGGTGCTTTAAACAGAAATATCCACAGTTTTAGGCAAATATGTTGATTTTAAGATTTTTTTCATGCTTCTCTTTCAAGCATAGAATGAGATAATACATGTCTTACCTTCATCCTCTCTCAATATATATTTATGTCACATGTATACTATTGTGCTAATATTAAATTATATACATTATAAAGCAAATATAGAAATGTAAAGAGACCTTACACCATACACAAGAATAAACTCAAATGGATAAAATACTTAAATGTAAGTTGTGAAACCATAAAAATCCTAGAAGAAGACACAGCAGTAATATCTCAGACATCTCTCATAGCAATATATCAGATATATCTTCCTAAGGTAATGGAAACAAGGGGAATAATAAACAAATGGAACTATATCAAACTAAAAGGCTCCTGCACAACAAAAGATGTCATGAACAAAATGCAAAGGGAACCCCTGAATGGGAGAACATATTCACTAATGACACATCTGATAAGGAGTTAATATCTAAAAGATATAAATAACTTATACAAGTCAACACCAGGAAGACAAACAAGCCAATTAAAAAATGGGTAAATTAGCCCTAGCCAGTTTGGATCAATGGATGGAGTGTCGGCCTGCTAACTGAAGGGTCCCAGGTTCGGTTCTGGTCAGATGCATGTACCTTGGTTGTGGGCACATACCCAGTGGGAGGTGTGCAGGAGGCAGCTGAACGATGTTTCTCTCTCATTGATGTTTCTAACTCTCTATCTCTCTCCCTTCCTCTCTGTAAAAAATCAATAAAATATTTTTTAAAAAATTAAAAATGGGCAAATTACTTGAATAGACACTTCTCCAAAGAGAACATATGGTGGCCAATCTAATCTAATAAAAAAGTAATATGCAAATTGACCCTCACTCAGTTAAACCCACAAGCCATGCCCACAAACCAATCAGGAGCAGATATGCAAATTAACTCAACTAAGATGGCGCTGGCCACAGAGCTGGAGTTGCCCCAGGCAATGGAGAAAGCCAGGGCCCTGTTGGCCCTGAGCTCTATTCAAGGCTACAAAGTTTCAATTATAGAAGATAAATAAACCCTAGATACTTGCCAGGCTGGAACCTTGGGTTGCCAGAGGCAACCTAGGCTTTGAGCGGGGGACCAAGGCAACAAAGTTTCAATAATAGAAGTTAAATAAATTCCAGATACTTGCTTCCAGCCAGGCACCCCAGTAGGGACCCGAATCCTGAAGGGACTTTGGGCAGCCTGAAACGGCCATCAGCCCCTCACCCAGGCTGGCCAAGCATGCCAGCAGGTGGACATCCCTCGAGGGGTCCCAGACTGCAAGAGGGCACAGGCCAGGCTGAGGGACCCTCCCCCACCCTGAGTGCACAAATGTTTGTGCACCGGGCCTCTAGTTGATATATAAAAATATCCTCAAAATCACTCATCATCAGAGGAATGCAAATTAAAACCATAATGAGATATCACCTCACATCTGCCAGAATGGCTTCATCAGTAAATCAATAAAAAACAAGTGCTGGTAAGGATATGGGGAAAGGGAAACTTAGTACACTGTTGGTTTAATGTTACTCATAATGTGAATTTCAAATGTAATGTACAAACTAAAGAGGACTTTTCTATAAATTATTTAATGTTGATATACACAACCAACCTGCAGTATAGAATGAAAGAGACTGTCAGCCCCAATTATAAAAGAAAATACTGATGCTCATATGAGCTACTGGCCCAATCTAGTGAACACATTCAGGAATTGACAGAGCAGGAAGTCAGTAAAACCCGTTATTTCTGATTCTTGCCCTATGCATATGCTTTCCCAGGTTGCCGGTTCCTTTTATTCTCAAACACAAATCCTCCTTTTCCCATTTTTAGTCATAAAAGATTCCAGTTTTCTAAGGCTTTTTAGGAAATGCTATTTATCTTCCATGAAGTGTGTTAACTTGTACAATTAACTAATCACTATTGATTATTGGTTATGTGTGATGTTCTTTGCTAGACAATATCATGCATGGACAGAAGTATGAGTAAGGAAGGGCCCTGCCATTATGGCTCAGTGTTTGAGCATCTACCTATGAACTAAGAGGTCACCAGTTCGATTCCCAATCAGGGCCCATGCCCAGGTGGCGGGCTTGATCCCTGGTAAGGGGCATGCAGGAGGTAACCATTCAATGATTCTCTCATCATTTATGTTTCTATCTCTCCCTCTCCCTTCCTCTCTCTAAAACCAATTTAAAAAAAGAAATATGAATAAGACATGGCCCCTACTCTCTGTGACACAGAATGACTGGATGGAAATGTCACTCCAACTGAAAGACCTTTTGGAAAGATTGCCTTCCCTATTATCTTTAGCTGCATGGGTGCAAAAGCAGAGAAGTAGTATATTTAGTTATCTGTTTATTTATAAATTTATTCATTAAATATAGCTATTGTGCTTTTAACTATAGACCAGGATATTTTATAGAGATTTTCATCCTTGATGCTTGAAATCTAATAGGAATACGGTAAAGTTAATAAGCAAATAAGCATGTAAAAATAAGATAGTTTCAGCCCTAGCCAGTTTGGCTCAATATAGAGAGCATGATCTGCAGACTGAAGGGTCCAGGGTTCTATTCCAGTCAATGGCACATGCCCGGGTTATGGGCTCAATGCCCAGTAGGGGGCATTAAGCAGCCAGTCAATGATTCTCTCTCATCACTGATGTTTCAATCTCTTTCTCCCTCTCCCTTCTTCTCTGAAATCAATAAAAATATATTTTTTTAAAAAATAAGATAGTTTCAGATACAAATAATAGTAAGATAAAAAGAGAACTGAGTAAATATCATCAAATACTTGGCTAGGGCAGAGGAGAATATTAAAGAAGAAAATAACTAATGTCTGTATCAAGTTCAGAATTAACAGAAAGAAAATAATTGCAATAAACAAAGTGGCTAAGAAAAAAGATATAATGTTTGCATTTTAAAGCCCAGCTGGAAATGTGTAAGTGAATATTTCCAGAGGAAGTAATTTCCTTTTTTGCTAAGTAATTTAAACCTAAGTAATTATATTAAAGCATAAAATTAGGTAAGACAAGTGAATGAAAAACAATCAGAGTGAACATGAATCATGGCACTTTATAATCACAAATGCCTCTGAACTATACAATTACCGAAACTCAAACGTAGTTGAATGGAACTTGGTGGTAAGTCTGGGTTCTCTCAATTGTGGAAATAATTTCTACAACCTCTATGGCTAATAGATCCTAATTTCTGATTAATATTTCCACACTAGACCCTTGCCTCCATGGGATAGGTTTATTTTTGTTAGTTTGGCAGCTTTAACTGTCAGCTATTTCTTGAAATTGAGCACAAATCTGTCAGATTTCTCACATTTGTCCTAAACATCTTCCAGAGCAACACAGAATGCATATCTTGCAAGAATAGATTCAGATATGTGATATTTATTAAGACAACATTGTATTTTCTAAAAAAAAAAAATACATCCTAGAATACTGACAAAGAAAACGGATTTTAAAAATTAAACAATGAACAGGCAAACAAGAAAAAAACACACACCTTCATTACATGAAAGTGACGAAGAAGGAGGCTGTATTAGAGGGAAACTAGAGAGGAAGGAAAAAAAGCAGAAAAACACCTGATAACTGTGATCAAGATTTAGGGCAGGTCTGGAGAAGCACAGGACAGAGTGTTCTCATCACAACTCACCTCCACTACAGAGAGGACAACAGGACGTGTTGGAAGAACAAACTGCCCTCTCAGATAATTACAGTGATAAGCAGCAGCTAATAGAGGGGGGATTTTAAAACACTGAGGCCAAATTTGTGTGACCCACCAAGGTCTCAGAATTGACATGGTGCAAAATAGGCTGTGGAAGTCCATCAGTTAGAATTGCATGTACAGCAAGATGATCTTGGAGCTTTAACTCAGAACTGGATGTTGCAGCATTTAACCATGATTGTGGGTAAAAATAAGTCAGTTAATAAGTGGAAAGCAGTATAAATTCCATGTTATAATCAATTTTGAAACACTCACTATGGTTAATTTTTCACCACCTGAAGTGTGTGTATATATCCATTCTCTATAAACCAACATTTGTCTCCCTAGACAATTTTCAGGCTCTGTTTAGCCTTATGTAGCACCCATAACATTCCTCCCTTAGTTGCTTATTTTTATCGCGATCCTTGGATTGTTTTACTAGTCCATTTAACAACCAGTTTCTGCCTCTGCCCAAACTGATGCTGTTAACATCAGGAATCTGGTTCCTCATGTCAGTGGGCTGCAATCTTACGGGGTGAGGTGGGGACAAGAATCACTTACAAGCAGCCATTATATACTTAACTTCCCTAAGGGTCAGATTTAATATCTTTAAAAGGGTGCAGTAATGTCAGTCCTGTTCATCTCATAGAAAAACTTCCTCAGTTAAATGCATTAGTGCCTCTGGAAGTATTTTGTGTACTTCAAATTAATATCCTATCTAATAAAGAGAGAACATGCTAATTGACCCTCATGCCATCGCAAAGATGGCAGTGCCCACAGCCAATAAGGAGGGAATATACTAATTGACTGCAATGCCCTCAAAGATGGTGGTGCCCACAACCACAAGATGACAGCAACCAGACCCCTCAGCTCCACCCAGGTGGCAGCCTCGTGCCTGCCTCTAGAGTCCCCCACTTCCCTTAGCCCCCCAGCCACCCAGGGCTGGCCTGAGGAGCAGCATGCCTGGATAGCGGCTGCCTGGCTGCCCAGAGCTGGCCCAAGGTTGAGTAACCAGGGCTGGCCGAGGCTTGCGCTGCCAGCAGTAGCAGCAGCAGAAATGTGATGGGGGCGTCACCTTCCTCTGATTGCCAGGTCACCTCCTGCCCCTGAGGGCTCCCAGACTGTGAAAGGGGGCAGGCCGGCCTGAGGGACCCCTTCCAGTTCATGAATTTTCATGCACTGGGCCTCTAGTCTGCAAATAATGTTGGAATTCTTAAAGACCAATAGTTTAATACTCTGGCATAGTTAACTAGTAGAAACTCCATTAAATATATACTTGCCTAAATATCCTATAAATTTGCATTGGAGAATTTTCTATAATTGGAGTTGTATTGAAAAAAATAAACACATTTATACACTAGAATATCCCTTTAGCTCAACAGTAGATACTGTTTTATTTTGCATTATTCTTGCATTTGTTTCATTGATAATATATATTGCTTATTTATTAAATTTATTCAAATTTTATTTTTATGAAATATGCTTCCATAGGGAAGAGAATATATTTGTTTTGATAGCTTAGTATATAATGGAAATATTATATTGAGTACATCAGTTCAACAATAAGCTTTTTGTAAAAGTTGATAAATCTATGTAATTTACATATATGAATATAAATTAAAATTACATGTATTAAATTTCAATTATCATAAATTTTGAAATACTAAATCCTAAATTATACAATATACTAGAGGCCTAGTGCACAAAATTCATACACTTGGGGGGTCCCTGAGCCCGGCCTGTGCCCTTTTGTAGTCCAGGAGCCCTCAGGGGATGTCTGACTGATGGCTTAGGCCTAGCTCCTCTCAGGGAGCCATCAGTGGGGAATCCTTAGCACTGCTGCAGAGGAGGGAGAGGCTCCCACCATCAACGCTGTGCTCACTAGCCATGAGCCTGGCTTCTGGCTAAACAGCACTCCCCTGTGGGAGTGCACTGACCACCAGGGGGAAGCTCCTGCATTGAGTGTCTTCC
>PVJC01014847.1:0-35875 GCA_004026665.1 Murina feae
TCAGCATAGGGCATGCAGGAGGCAGTCGATGAATGATTCTCTCTCGTCATTGATGTTTCTATTTCTCTCTCCCTTCCCTTCCTCTCTAAAATCAATTTTAAAAATATATTTTTAAAAAATGATTCAAGTGGTAACTTTTATGTTTGTGTATTTTACACACAATTTAAAAAATACAGAGAACTAACCAAAACAGGTCTTGCTTAGCCTGATCAACATTAGATATTAAGTAAGAAAAACTCTAAACTCAGTTTCAAACATTTTGCTCTTTTCTCCTCTTTGAAAAATCGAGTCAAACATTATTTGTTGAAAAAGACTCATGTGCTATCGGCAATAGGCAAATTCATTATCCTGATCAGTTTCATAAATGAAAAACCTAATATACTGGCAGCAGCTAATGTACTCTTAGAGAAGTAGAAAGTAAATATTATCAGTAAGTCTTGGGGAAAAAATGCTTAGCCTAAATAATAGTCCCCAAATACTAAGGATGGGAGCTTGGAAATAAAGTAGTTATTATTTGTTATCTGCTTTACAAAGTTTTAAATCTGCATTAAATTGTATTAGCCCCATTCCTAAGGCTTACTCAGAAAGGGTGGAGATGAGAAAACTATAATTAAAAAACTAAGAAATAATCCTTCAAAGAAAGAAGTGTGCTTCTTTGGGTTGTTGTATGGATTAAATGGGTTATTTCATGCAAAGCATTGTAACACAGTGGTTGGCCCATGGTATTGCTCAACAAAACATTCAAACTTTTTCCATACAATTTTCTTATGTCTCCATATTTCCCCTTAAACCAGCATAATCTAAATTAGTTCAACTATTTTAACACAAACATGAACAATATTTAAAATAACTATATACAGTTCACAGTATTTTTAAATCACTATCATTTATTATTTAAAAATGTCGAATAAAGAAAAAATAAAACTAAAATTTGAATACCTACTACATGATAGTTACTGTGCTAAGAATTAACATCTATTATTTCACCTAATTTGTTCCAGTAATGTAATCCTAATTTCACAGATAAGAGAACTGAGGTTCAGAAATATTTAGTAATTTGCTCAACTTTCCAAATATAGTATTAAATGGAAGAGCTGAGATTTTAATTCCGCCTGACTTCAAAACTCACTTTTATCACTAAAACTATCTTAAGCCCTGTGAGAGATAATTTCTCATTCTTTTGTTCAATTATTCATTCACTCTTTCATTTAATCAAACAATTCAATGCTGCCAGGCATACTATACTAAGCTAGTGATATAAAAATGTATAAAACAGCCACTATCCTTCATAGCCTAGAAGGTATATGTGTCTGAGAAGGAGAGGGAAGGATGTTACAATTGAATAAGAGCTCAATAATAGTAGAATAAACAGGAAACATGGAGAGTAAATAGTAGGTTGGAGAATCTGAAAAATCATTGCAGAAGAATTACCATTTCAACTAAAAGTTTTAAAATATATGGTTACAACTTGATAAAAAGTATCTATACAAAAACCTAAGCTAATATTATACTTAATGGTGATATACTAAATGCACTGTTGTCCCCCCAAAGGTAAGGAACAAGGCAAGGATGTCTGCTCTCACTACTCTTATTCAACCACAACAATGGAAGTTCTAAGCACTGTAATAGGCAAGAAAGAGAAATAAAAGGCAGACAGATCGGAAAGGCAGAAATAATACTATCTCTACTTGTAAATGATATGTTTGTCTACATGGAAAATCCCAAGGACTCTATTTTAAAAACTCCTAGAATTAATGACAACAAGGTTGCAGGAAATGTAATATGTTTTATGATATGGCATACAGTTTAGAATTTGCTTAATATTTTGTAATGTTTTAAATTCTTTCTTTCTTTTTAGTCTTGTTAACTACTATGTAAACTCCTCAGGGCCAAAACTTGTTTCAAGAGTCTGTGTTCATATATGATGCTTTATTACATTGTAATTATTTGCTTCTGGGTCACTCTCCCTTCCTAGGCTCGACAATTTCAAGGCAGAGAGCAAAGATTACTTGCATTGAATCCTGAAGGTTTAGTAATCAAACACAAACAGGTCTCAATAAATGTTTGTGGAATGGATAAATGAGTTAATCTCCACTCCAAGCCCCTCCTTGCAATGCCTTATACACAGTACTCTACATAAAAAGAACCCAGTAAAGCTTGTTAATGGATTCATGTAGAAATCTTTTTGACCCAACCACATAAGCTTTCTCTTGCCTCAGAAAAGCACTTTAAAGTTTAGCTACTAACGCAACAAATTAAAAGTTTTAGTCTAACATATATCAAATAAATAGGTTCAATGACTAGCCACATCAAGACTAGCTAGCTCTAGGATTTAAAAACCATCATTCTGTGTATGCATGCATATAAGCATAATCAATGGACACAAGACACTGGGAGGTAGGGGAGGAGGGGGGAAGGTCAAGGGGAAAAAATAGAGATTTATTTAACACTCTTTGTAATACTTTAAGCAATAAAACAAAATTTTTAAAAAAGGTGTTTCTGACTCAGAAAAAATAAAATAAAAGCCATCATCCTAATTAATGAATTTGTCAAGTTCAACATGGAAAAATCCAGTTATATCATCAAAAGAAAGGTTATCCCTTGCAAATTTATACCTACAAAAGATAGTGAGTAAAAATATCAGAGAGCTGTATCTGAAGATTGAAATCATTTTTATGATTTCACTAGACTGCATTGTTTTCACTAGACATACAAGTTAACCGGAAAAGCAGTGCAAACTTGTTCCCAGAAAACAGTCCTGGAGACTCAGAGACTAATGTTTTGCCCTCTCCATTATTTTCACTCCTGGGAGAGTTCTTTGATAGATATTCAAAACATGTGCAGTCTTCTAAGATAAAAATCTCACCCATTTCTTAAAAGGCACATAACCTGAATACGCACACTTAGGGAACACTGGGTTTTATATCCAAGTCACTAAAACTATCCCTAGTGTTCAGCCTGGTGCTGCAGCAATAAAAACACTGTTCTTAGTTTTTAAATTACATTCGTGGAAGGCTTCAGTGCCGTACTGCACATTCTTTCACTGCATCATCTAACCTGATTTTGCACTGCATATATGACTTAACAAATGCGCCGTAAAGGAACCTACCCTTGAATGAAATCTGGGAAGAACGGTGATCTGAGCACACACCCTCTTCTTCCAACTCAGTACGCTCTAAAAGAAGAACATCTGAGTTTGGGGGGTTTTTTGTTTTTGTTTTTTTCTTTTTCTCTCAAAAATCTATCTCCGGATCCCACCCCACACTTTATTTTGGAGCAGCGATCATTCATCACCCCACTCGCAGTCCCTCTGCAGACTACATCCTAGCTCACCTCCTTTCACATCTCAGAGTCCGCGGGAATTTCTGTGGAAGGGGCGGGGGGACGGTGAGGTCCGGGACGCCACCATTCCCGCCAAGCCATTTAGGACCTAGGTCCTGGCGCGTTACACACACACACACACACACACACACACACACACACACACGCCAGGGCAAAGCAAAACGGGCTCGGCCTCTATGCTCCCATTCAACATACCCTCCTCCGAGCTGTACCCCAGTTCTGCCCACTGATTCCTCAATGGAGTCCGGTCCCTTGATCCAGTTCTCAGTCCTCGGAACCCTGCTACTCCCGCCACACACAAGCTTTCACGCTCTGGTCCCTGCTCCTTGAACCCTATGACACCCCGGTCCCTCCCTCTGGACTTCCCAGAGATCAGCCCTCCCTGTGTGCCCCAGTGCAGGACGGCGCCCTGTCCCTGGACCCCCTGGACCCGGGTCCTTCCCTAAACGTCACACTCGGGTCCACTCCTCGCGTGACCTGACCTCCCTCATCACCCCTCAAGCTCTATCCCCCCCTGCACCCCATTACCTCCAGCCCCGCCCCCCTGAGGGTGTCGCACTCACAGCTCCTGCCGCCGCATCCTGAACCGCCGCGGCTGCTATAGCTACAGGGAGCCAAGGCAACCAGCTCTCGCGACACTTCCCGCCACTACGACGAGAACCACCGAGAGGAGCCTCTCGCAGGGAAGTGAATGAGTCAGACTCCAGGCCGCTGGGTACGTCTCGCGGTAGTTCCTGTAAAATGGCGGCCGCGAGGCGTTTCAGGGGTGGCGTGCCGGGGTCTGAAGGTGGGCGAGAGCGAGGGAGAACATTGAGCCGGCGGGAAAGGCGGGACACGATTGCAGTCAGGAGGGTCTGGGCTGCGGGGCGTTAGCCTAGCGAACCCCCACACCGGGATCGCTTTTCCCAAGTGCCTCGCTCTTGGAGCAGCGTCGCCTGCGGCTGGTTTCCTTCTGCAAGCTGTTGTCGAGAGGGCACGAGAAAGGCAGAAACCGGCCGTCCCACCCGTCTCCTCGTGACCTTCCTTCGGGAAGTTTCCATCTCTTCTTCCCCTGTAGATGTTGTTTGGTTCCAATAGAAACGTTTGCAGATAGATGGTATTTGGTTCCACAGAAACGTTTATGTGTATCCCCGCGGGCCACACCCCCATCTGTGAGCCCGACCAAAATAGGGAATAAACGTGTGTGTTTTCTAATGGAACGTGAACACGGATGTTTGAATGCGGAAGGCGGCCGCACTGTTGTGTGGTTTCAACTTTGCACTTGTTGCCTGCTGCCCGTGGACACGTCCTCACTTAGTGACTCAACCCTTAGTCGCAGGGCGTTGTCTCTGCTCAGACAACTTTAAATGCAGACTGAGCAGCATCTGGGAACAGAAGGTGAACTTAACGTTGGTCAACAAGGAAGAGTAAAACGGAGAGGGATAATAAGGAAATAGAAGTAATAAATGGAGAATTCATTTTTTTTTCTCTTAAAGCTCCTGAATAGCTCTCATAGTCCAGACCCATGCCGGCCGGTAGACATATATTGTGAGTTGCGTGCACTGTGCAGTTTAAAACCTCTAATAGCTACATTTTTAAAGTAATACATAGGAAATTATTTTTAACCCAACATATTCAAAATATTTCAGCATGTAATCAATGTCTTAATTATTAATTGGATAATTAATGGCTAGTGGCAATAATATTAGACAGCAAGGCTCCAGACCTTCATCTAGAGAATGAGCTGTCTGGGTGATTTTTAGGAGCACAGTGTCATGGGCACGTGGTTTATGTAAAAGAACCCCTTGAAGGTGCCAACTCTAATGGCTGCAGAGGCTAGGCAAGTACCAACGGAAGATGGCGTGGTGTAAAATAATAGGTAGGAGTGGGGCCAGGACCCTCTGGAGAGCACAGCTCATACCTGAAAAGGAACTCTTGCACTCCTGAGTTTTAAGACACAGAGATGGCAAACAGAAGATGTGTATGAACTGTATAGACAGTTAGCTCCGCTGCCAATGTGTGACATCTGTGAACTGTGGCATTCAAGTGTATGAAACATTTGTGAAGAAAGGTGGTTTTAACAAGAATAATTTCCAAACACATGGATGGCAAAGCATGAGGATTTGACTGGATTTCTGGCTGGATTCTATATAAGTGTGCACTTTAATGCATTAGACCGCCATTGCAATAATTTCACTTTCAAGTAGACTTTTCTACTAAGGAAATAGTTTCACAACCAACCTAGGCTCTCTGTAAATTAGTAAACTTGTATCGTGATTTTTTTTTTTTTTTATATTTTAAGATTTCAGACATTCTGAGCTTGGAAAAATTAAGTTGCTAGATTTCCAGGGCTGTTTACTAGCAGACCCTGGAATTATTTTTATCCCAAACTTAAGAGTAGGCATATAATAATTATTTTATGGTTGACTGTGAAATACCCTTGTCAGATGAGTTATTTTTCTTTGTACCTCTGACGTCTGACTTAGTACCTGGTATATAGAGGCACTCAGTAAACATTTGTACTTAACTTTTGGGGTAGGCTCACAGAGTTTTAAACCTGAGAATATGATGAAAGCCATGACCCTTATCCAGATCCTGTCAAACCCATATTCACTCAGTCCACCTCAGAGTTCACTACAGCTTTAGTAGACAGACCTTGTACAAGCCCATAGCTTCCTACCTCAAATACCTGTGTCTGGAATTGCCAGCAGAGTTAACATTCCTAATAGCAATCTGCAACCAATGAGAGATGAGATTTGGAGGCTAAAAACTCCAGTTCCCTATGCCCTCAATGGGGCAATTCTGAAGTATGATCTCTAATGTCTCTCAAAATTTACTAACACATAAGAGTCACCTTGAGAGCTTAGTAAGCCATCGATTCTTAAGTTTGTACTTTTAATTAAGCTCCCAAGAAATAATCATGCTGCCAATCCATGGACCACAATTCGAATAGAATTATTCTGAGTCCCCAGTGGGATTCAGTACTAATTGCCCAGAACATTGTTTTTGGCTTTCTTCTCACTCCCTTACACTTCTGGGGTTCTGGAATCACCTCTCAAATGAGCTGCTTGCATCCATTTGTTTCAGGGTCTGTTTGGAGGGAAATCAAGTTATAACAACACTTTCCTTAGGAAAATGCACATAGAAATAGAGCTTTGTGTACAACTTTACAGAAAGAATTCCTGGAAGTTATTTAGATTGTAAAGGAAAGTGCCATGGTAAATGTTGTGTTACCCAAGGTCCATGAAAATTGAATCAGTCTATGTAGAGTCTAGCAACTTAATATAATCTTTAATAGGTCAAGAAGTTGGCTGGTTTCAACCAGCTCTCAGAATTTATTTTTCCAGAACCTATTAAGTCATTTCTTTATTCTTCCTGGTTTGCATCATTCTTACTTTATGGAACTTAGTAGTAAGTCCTGGTATGCTAAAGGAACCCCATGCTTGAAATCAATAAAAAGAGTAATGTTAATAGTCACAGGGATATAAAGTACAGAATAGAGAATATAGTCAATAATATTGTAATAGCTATGTATGATACCAGGTGGGTACTAGAACTATTAGGGGGGGATGCTTTGTAAAGTATATGAATGTCTAACCACTATGCTGTGCACCTGGAACTGATACAAAATAATGTTGAATGTAAGCTGTAATTGAAAAAAGGTAAAGTCTGTTTACTCACGCCAGAGAGAGAGAACGAATGAACTGTTACTCATTCCTTTTGAGTCGCATTGTTTCTTCCCAGTCATAGTACTTTCTGGACACCACTGCTGTGCCCCTGTGACCATTAGTTCTTTCCTTGCTGTGTTCATTCAGAGCCAGGCATATCATAACTACAGCTGGTTTCTCCCACTTCCTTCTATTGTGAACCCTCACCCGCGGATATTTTTTCATTGATTTTTTTAGAGAGAGAGTGGAAGGGAGAGGGAGAGACAGAGAGAAACATGGATGTGAGAGAGACACATCGATTGGTTGTCTTCTGCACGCACCCAACCAGTGCCAAGAAACCTGCAACCAAGGTACGTGCCCTTGACTGGACTCAAACCCAGATGCTTCAGTCTGTGGCCAGTGCTCAGTCCACTGAGCCAGACTGGCTAGGGGTCTCCTTCTGGATTCTAGATTCCAACATGACTCCCTATTCCATCTCATCCTTTCGGGAATCTATAACCTTTAACACATATATTACTAAGCCTACTCTGGTGTCATCTGAAAATTTTGTGGCATGTTCTAATTCTGTAATATTTGGATAAGCCTTATTATCCCATATCCTAATCAGCAACATAAAGAAATCTAACAGCAGGGTCCCCAACACCTATTTCCTAACCATAGCATAAAGTAGCTTCTTAGCTGTGCCCATATGTAGGCTGGCACATGTGTTTGTGCATGATTATTTGCCTTATGTACTATTGAATAAGTATGTTTTCATATACATCTATGAATGTGGTTTCATGAATGTGGGTGTAGGTGTGTAAGGAACCAGAGCTCAGATTTGGTCTTGAAATTTGAATAATGAATGTTTAGTATTTGACTTTAATTAGTCTCAGCCCTCAAGTATCAGAGGAAAAATTAGTGCGTTTCCTTGACATTTATTGGCTGGTACGGGTGGCAGAGCAAATTCCATAAAAGAGCAGGTTTCCATACAGAGCAAGTGGAAGGAGAGCTCTGAGATGGTGAGAAAGGATGCTTGGAGTGGGAACTCAGAGTGAAGGATGGAACGGCAGATTTATCCCTCCTTTTTCCCTCCATTCCCAAAAGGAATGAAGGTGGGGTGCCCTGCTCAGCATTCCCTCTCCAAGTTGAAGCCAGAGAGGGGAAACTTAATGCAAAGTAGAGGAGGAAACACCTCACAGCTCCTCTGTTTCTCCATCCAAGGGGATGCCAATATCCACATTGTAGTCTACAGGCTCCCCGGAGCTCAGCCAGGGAATAGGGGTTCGATTGAAAGAAGGCCTATTGGAGAGGCTCTGGTTGTAGAGGACCAAGGGTTCACTCAGCAGGGGCCCCAGGTCAAACTTGGGCATCTGGAAGGTCATGCGTTTGGATGCCTTTTCATATCCACCATAGGGCATTGCTGTCCTGAAAAGGGAATATATTATTTCATTAAAAAAAAAAAACAGAATAGAAGGACAGAGCTTTATCAGTGAGCTGTCTATGTTTCGGAGATACAGAAGTCTGTGAATTTAAGTTGCAGGTTGCTTCTGCATGCCTATTTTGTTCTCCATTAGCATTCTCATTTAGAGAAAGTAACCCCAAACATTATAGACCCAAGGGTGTGAAACTATCTTAAATTTCAACATAGAATCCATACCCTGCCTCCAGTGGATAGTATATAGTCTGGATGAGAGGAATGAACATTTCCTGGGAAATCCAGGCTCCTTAGGACCAAATGAAAAAGCACTTTTCTAACACTTCCCTATCCTGCTTTCACACAGATCTACTATGCACGGTCCAGAGAAGTCCAATTTCAAAAGAATAGACAGTTAAGCTTTATTAAAGTAGGGTATAAAGGACCACAATCCTACTGCAGGAACAGTAATGGAATCCTGACTTTGAGTAAAGGGAGCCTCAATAGGACTTTAAATGTATTAATATAGTACTTATATTCAAAGCAACCAAGGCCAGAAGTAGGGTGACTTTCCCATACCTACTCAGCTAATAAATGGACTATGAACTAAAATTCAAATCCTGCCTCCCAGCAATTTTTTTTTATCATAGTTTGCCATTTTATCATAGTTCCTCTGAGGTAGGGCAAAAAGAGCAAAGACCTTCAATTAGGTCCCCCATATTCCTCTCTTGCTTCCTGAAACATTTGAACCCAAGTCTTCATCCCAACTAAGGACACATTGCCACACACTGGGATGCATCCGGTTCCTTCCCCATCACTCCTACCTGTTGAAGGACTTATACTGGGGGAGTTCAGCTTTGGCCCCATAGGCCAACAGGTCAATGCCAAGTTCCACTTTTTGCTGGGGATCAACTCCCATGGCTCTCTCCCATGGGGAAATATAGGTCTTGAATACAGTGATATGTTTTCCTTCTCCACCTGCCTGGTCTCCTGGCAGCAATGGAAAGAAAAGGAAGTCAAATAATAGCATTTAGTAGCCAAGAGAAGTTAGTCTCACACCCCCATGCAAGGGAAGTTGCTGGAACCAGAGACCAAAGGTGTAACATCCTCCTGGTAATTGTATAAGGTTTGTGGAATAATGATAGCCTGGGGTCAGATCTGTGACTTAAACTGAAAAGCCAGAAAGGTGACTGAGAAATAAGGCTTCTGAATGAAATTAACACATCTCTTTATTCTCCTGGACCCAGAGAGTCCACTAAGATGTCTCAGGCCTCCCCTGCTCCCTACACCCAATCTAGGCCTCATTCCTAGGAATATCACTGCTCTAGGGACCAGACACATTACTCTTGGGAGAGGATACTTGCCTGTTCCTGTATCACCAACCCCTGCTGTTCCAGCAGCTCCTCCTCTACCAGTCTGGGCCCCTGGACCACCTATACCCCCAGATCCAGATCCAGGGCCCTGATGGTGCTGTTGGTCAGAGCCATACTGTCCAGCAGAGCCACTTCCCATTGCCTCGCCTCCACTGCTGCCCTTGCCATAGGAGAATCCCTGACCAGCTGTGCCCAACTGTCCCCCCACTGTAGGAAGGAACTTCTGGAAGTGATCCTGAAAGAAAAGGACAGAGTGAAGGGAAGGTTAGCAATGGGTATGGAGCATATACAAAGACACAGGTATGCATAGCAAGGAAGATTTGATCAGAGGCAATGGCCAACCAGGAGACACTGAATCCTCTAAGATTCTCCCCACCAATAGATGAGTAGTGAGTAGGTTAACTATGAAGAATTAAACTCTCCGTAAGGGGCAGAGCCCCCTTGGCTCAGTTCCCCTAATAATACCTTAGGATGACAACAACTCATTCTCCACACCCTTCCTGCCCATCCTTACCAAAGCAAAGAGGACCAAGACTTTGACTCAACTAAAATTTGAGATACAGTTTTGGCATGGAGAACCCAGCCTTCATTTGAAGAACTACAGAGGTCTGTCCAGCCCCCTCCTCATCTTGTCTAATAGAACTCTTTTCTCTCTTTTTCTCTTTCTCTCCCTCTCTCCTCTTGGTGCCTGTTGGACCAGGACTTCTTGACAGTAAAACTATAGTGGGGAGGGGGAAGGGTGACCAAAAAGAGCAAAACTGGATTCACCCCAAAGTCTAAAAATAACCCACCAACTCCTTCAGGAGGCTCTTCTGGCCACCCATTGTGCACATCCCCTTGCTCCACCCAGTGTAACCAGACCCAGGCAGGAAGGAGGGCTTTTGGTCTCCTAAAGTTAGATATAACTAGCTCAGCAATTTTACTCTGCTTCTCCATAAAGGCCAGTGACAGACACGTCTAACCCTGGCCCCATGTATGCATCTATTTCCACTCTCCCCTGACTACCCAGGGGAGGTAGAGGGAGTGAAAAGGAAATGGAGACGATGCCCTTCTTCTCAGCTATAACACCCTGTGCCTGGCCTCGCTTCAGTCCCTACTTCTATTTCTTTGAAGAATCCTGACTCAGGAACGTAGGATCTTCAAGGATAGTGTCAGTCCCCTCGTCTGGGGTCCTTGGATAAAAGAATGGCTCAAGAAGGAGATGGCTATAAAAATTCATTTATAGGATTACCAGATTTAGCAAATAAGATTATAGGACACTAGTTAACTTTGAATCTCAGACACACAACAAATACTTTTTTAGTATAAATATGCCACAAATATTGCACGGGACATATTTATGTATGAGAGTATCCATTGTACATCTGAAATTCAAATTTAAATGAGTGCCCTATATTTTTAATTTAAATTTAATTTTTAGTCCTAACCAGTTTGGCTCAGTGGATAGTCAGCCTACGGACCTAAGGCTCCCAGGTTCGATTCTGGTCAAGGGCACATACCCTAGTTGCAAGCTCCTCCCCAGCCCAGGCCCTGGTCAGGAGGCAACCAGTCAATGTGTATTTCTCACATCAGTGTTGCTCTCTGTCTTTCCCTCGCTCTAAAAATCAATGGGAAAATATCCTCAGGAGAGTATTTTAAAAAGTTTTTAATTTTTATGTCCCAAATAATTTCTGGGACATATTTATACTCAAAAGTATTTATTTTGTATGTAAAATTTTAGTTTATGTCTTGGGATTTAAAATTTTCTTTTATGTCAAAATATTGAATGAGACATACTTTACTAAAAAATTATCTGTGTGTATCTCAACTTGAAAACACAGGGCTGGGCTTCCTGTGTTTTATCTGGCAACCCTATCTTTAACACTTACCCATCCTGGAAAGGAATTTTCTCCCTGAGGGTGTGGTACTCCCCACCCACCTTCCCTAGGTCTAAGATGGAGACTGAGTTTCAGAGGTGGGCTGTAACTCCGCCTGGAGCTGTTGAGGGCTCACTGTTTCTGGGGGTTGTAATGGGCTTTAAATTGCTGGGAAAGGGAGGTTAGTGGTATTTTGGAGATTCAAGGGCCTACCAAGAAGCTTTCAGAAGGGGCACTGGGCTTTGAGAGCAGTAAAGTTCCAAACTCACCATTGAGCTGTCAGAGAAGACATCAGGGTGGTTTTCATAGATAAATTTCTCCACCCGCATCTGCCGCAGTTTGAACATCTTAGAGCCCCGGTTAGTGAGCAGTGACAGCTCCTCCAACATCACATCCCTTGGAACACTGATCTTCTTGCCCAGGTTCAGGCCCGAGCTCTCCTGTCCACCTTTTAGGGAGGTGGGGAGGAAGAGGCAAGGGAAAAAGGAAAACAGGGTTTTCTGGGCTCAGAATGCAGATGTCACCCATAACTAAGTGTGTGTGTGTCCCAGCAGAGATTGCTAAGAGAAGCAGATGCTGTCTGTGGTGTCTGATCAAATTCTGTCTAGTTTGTAAGAGATTTTGATTTCCTAGTTTTGAAGTTGGAGAGAATACATGGGAACTGAGTTGCAGAGTAGAAATAGTGGAAATACTAGAGTAGAGAAGATGAATGGGGTCAAGGGGACATGGACATGGAGATACAGAGGCAAATGAAGTACATCATAGATGGAAGCCCCTGGAGAAGCTGTAGTTTGTGGTAAAGCCCAAAGACCAAAACAGTGTGGAGTTGGACACCTCCTGCCTTAACTCCTTTTCCTACTCTTCCCCTCAGTGAACTCAGCCTGTGCAGTTTTCCATCTTATATATGTACACAGGCTCCCTAGCTTCGAGGAAAGAAGTAAGATTAACCATTTATTGAAACCTAACTCTCCAGCTAGTGCCACTCTCCACTGCATTTATTTTCTTCCTTAAACATACCTACCTCACTGACCTGTGGGTCCCATTGTCCTGGACCTACGCTGGGTAATACAGCACGGGTATTATTGTCTCAGATTACAAGTGTGGAAGGGTGAAGAGTTAGTGTTGAATACTTTCTCCTATCCCACTACCATCATCCCTCACCCCACCCTACCCCTGAATTTCTCTTGTCTCTTCACCCTAAAACATATATAACCTTAAGAGATTTCTAAGACTCTTGGGCCAGAGATACTCTTAATTAGAAGCCCCATACTAGAAAGGTGTAAATATGCCATACCTCCAGTGAGTTCCATGATCAGCTTACTGGATTTCCTCTTTTTGTTGGGGGCTGGGGTTCCTGAGAGCGGCATTGTGGAGGTAGGATTCAGCCTAGATAGGGTGAGAAGAGGGAATTGAAAAATGAACAGGGATTGGGAAGGGTGTGTCTACAGTAAGGGCTTCAGGGAGCAAAATTTCATTAGATTTTCAATGAAATATATATTCCCTCAAGTGGTGAAAACTCATTACTTTAGGGCGTCTCTTCTCTTGAGAGGCAGGGCAGAAACTATAGATGAAGCCCTGCCTCTCCCTTCCCCCATTTAAAAAAACAGCCCTTTTTGCCGCTGTTTTACAAAGTGCTAGTGCATGCATTAAATGCACAGTGTATGTTGGGAGGCTGGTGTTAAAACAAACAAGGAACACACAGGCAGGGCAATGCACCCAGGTTTCATTAGCATGATTTGAAGTTTTTATTTGCATGGGGATCTCAGATTGGAGCTGTCATACCAAGCTCTGATCTCTCCTCAGTCTTCCCCCACCCCCAGGGGGTCAGAAAAATGTTCTGCCAGGGTTGAGATCCAGCCAAAAACATTCTCCATAGGAAGGAGAGGTTGTTGCTTCTCCATTGGGCCAGCTGGAATATGGCCTGGGAGGTCACAGCAGTCTCCCTGCTCCATTTCAGTCACTTCTACCCCAGACCCCAGAATTGGAGAGGAGAGGGGGGCGGGTCAGGGGACATTTGAACCTTGATGCATGTCAACTCAGCAATATCATAGCAGTGGGAATTTGAAGGAGGACAGGAACATAATAATAGTATCTGGCAGAGAAGGGGGACAAGCTGGAAAAGATACAGACTTCAGCTCCTCCTTGATAGACGTTGGCAACCAGCAAAAACGTTGTCTTCTGTTGTGTCCTGTCCCACAACACATTTGCAATTCTACTAACTTAATGGGGTCTGCTGAGGTCAGAGTCCAGGAACTGCTAAATGGACTCTCTCTGTATCTCTCAGCCTTGAGGTTCTAATTTTCCTCTTAGCCCCCCCTTCTTATTTCTCCAGTGCCTCCCCCAATATCTCTATTCCCCCCACCCTCCTGGGCCCCTCTCCTTCCAACTCTTTGGCTCCCCTGAGTTGGACAGCTGGGAGCTGAGCGTAGATGGGGGAGAGGGAACTTCCCCAGGACCAAGGGTCGCTTCTGCATACACAGGCACAACAGCCAGCAGGTTGGGCTCCAGCCCCTCTGGTTATGGAGTTGGAGACTTACCAGTTGCTTGTGTGGTGGTCAGCTCTCCCTGGGGTCCAGCAGCTTTGGAGGACTGAGCTGCTGTGACTGGAGAACCCGAGCAGGGCAGGCGTGGGGGAAGCACTGGCAGTGGGGGAGGGAGGGTGGTTATTAATAGAGATGGTGAGCGTAAGCAGCTCAAATGGCACAAGGGGTACTGAGACCCTGGAACCAAGATCCCGCCCTCCTTGCCCAGAGGCTCAGGAATGAAAGGCCTTTGGGATTCTCCCACTAAATTGTCTGAGCCAGTCTGCCCAGGAACTCCCTTTCGCTTAACCTCTAGAGTCTGAGAAGCATTAAGGGAGAAAGTGAAAACTGAGAAGGCGAGAGGAGGTAGGCAGCAAATGGTAGATAGGAATTCGGAGTGGGAGAACAAGAACCACGAGAGCCACTCGGAATCACAGCTGGAAGGACATGTGGTGCATTTTGGGGTGGGAAAGCTCAAGGCACTGTGTTTGGGAAAGGGATGTCTGTTCACAATGGAACTACTCTCTGAAAATTCCCAGATGGGTTGATCTTTCCTTTGGGAGGGCCAGATCTTAGCAGATTAAGGGGCCACATTAACCAAACCCAGTGCTGTCTAGGCTGTAAGGGAAGATGTGGGGAAGACTTGACAGATTTCTGCCTTTTCACCCCTATTTGCTGTTGGGGTCCTCAGTTCAGCCTACTCTGCAGGATAGATGTTGACGTCTCTCAGAGAAGTATATGAAGGCCTCTGATCTGCCAAGGCCTTACTCTCTGAGGTTCCTACTTGGGCTTTTCTTTAAAGGAACGCATACCCCATTTGCATTGTTCCAGGAGAACCTCTGGGCAGGAGCACTAGCTGGAGAGCCTCCTTGTGAGAAGCCTGTCATGTGCCCAGCCCTTTTTCCAGTAACTCCATGAACATCTAGATCCTCCTCTACCTTCTGCTTAGGTTCTGGAACCACCCTATTGTGGCTGCTTTAAGAAATGGGTTTTGTAGCTCCCAGAATACCCCCCCCCTGTCCCTCTGTGAGCCCTTTTCCCATCCTAAACTTTTCAGGTTTGGGCTAGGAGCTGAAAGGGCTTTCAGCTTTCTGTAGTTGGCCTCTGCCTAGATCACTTTAGCTTCTAGATCCCTCATCTTTTATCTTCCTTCTCCAGTTCCTCCCAACCCAAAGAAGCAATTAGAAGAAAAAACGAACAAATAGCAAATGGTGATTTCATCATCGCTACCATCCTCCCCTCAATACCAAAATTTTGGTGTCCTGTCATTGAGTGCCTAAAACTACCAGGTGGTAAAGATAGAATATTTAGCCTATGCTCTCTGGGCCCTTCCTTTGGAATTCCGAGACTGTACTTAGGAGCATCTGGGTCCTCAACCTGGTTATTGGTGCAAATATGCCCCCTGCTGGTAAAATTGGAGCAATGGCACTTTCCTTCTCCAAAGTGTTTGCTTCTAGTTTGTCTCTTGTGCCTTCTCTTATTAGTTTCAATCCACACTATCCACCCACCCTCTCTACTGTTCTTCCCTCTCCTACCCCACCTTCACCTACAGCCCATTGTTTTCCCATGGAAATACGGTTGCTTCCTCCAGGGAGCTAGGAAATGTTGATGGCGAAAGGCCTTTCCAACTTATCTTAGTTCTGTAAACTGAGGCCTAGCTTGGGAAGTATGGAGCAAGAGGTTGAAAGAGGGATAGTCTGTATGGGAAATGTGGGGAGAGGGAACCAAGGGGAGTGGGAGAAGCGACTAAATAAAAAGGGAAAGAATTGGTATAGAAGATCAAGGGACCAGGGGTAAAGGGCAAAAAGGTGAAACATAAGGAGGACAGCAATGGAGAAAGAGACCAGGAATCAGGTCAGGATCATTGAATGAATTAAGATCAAGGGAATATCAGGATTTGGATATAAACCTAGAAGAGATGACAGCAACAGAAAGCGTGGGGTATAAGTTTATTCTTGTGCACAAACAAAAGTACCGTGACTCACACTCAATATGCAAAAGAAATGATCAATTTCCAGATCAAGCAGCAAACGTGACCCTTGGTAGTCATGGTGAAAGGGGAGTCTACATTCCTCTAGGATCAGAGATCAGTACCTGAAGCTGGAAAGGAACAACAGCTAGGGTGTGAGGGGTAGGGTAGGACTGAAAAGAGGGTTGGCTCTGGGTGTTTCCTCGCCCTTTCCCACAGTCAGGACAAGCTGCAGAAGACAGAGGGACAGACTCAAAAGAGGTAGCACAGATACCAACTGTTTTTTCAATACTCAGTATATACTCAGACATCCCCCCACCATCATCCACTTCACTCTAACAAATGCATTCTTCTCCATCACATTCCCCCCAAATCCTCCTCTTGTCCACAGTTGGTTTCTTGTTACCTAACTTTAGTTTCTGCCAACACTGCATTCTCACTCTCTCGCCATGCTTTTTGTGGCTCAATCGATTTCATTAATTTCTGCTCTGCTCCTGGTTCTGCCTCATTTTCCAAACCATGGCTCTTTTCTGTCTGTCCTAAGCTTAGAGGAAGTGAAGCCAATGATTTGTTCATTATCAGAGGAAATTTGTTTTTTTTTTTCACTTTCTGGGTGCTTGTTGCCCAGCATGGGCCTGTCAAGTTGCTAATTGTCTGAAATCCTGAGGAATAGGATTTTTTAGTTCGATTCCTGATCTAACCGGTATAATGCAGCCCACACAAACTGCCTTGGTCCTTCAAGTCTCCCCATACTCCATATGTTTCACAAGATGCTGTATACCAGCTGCAGATGCTAGTCTTTAACGATAGTGAACCTCTTTCTCCCCTAGATTATCATCTCACCCTTCTTTCATCAGTGCAAGGGTGAGACCCACATTAGGTCTTTATTTAGATCTGTCCCCTTACTCTCGCCTCAGACAGAAGAGCACATCTATGCACTTGCATACACACATACATCCGCATACATACATGCCGAAGTATATGCCAGCCAAGTTTGGAAAAGGTGAGCAGTAGAGAGGATCAATTCAGTTTCATTGCTGCCTGCCTGGTGGTGAGATTCTTGGGTGCTCAGTGGTAGCTTCTCTGTGTGCTTCTCATTGAATGTTATGAAGTTCACAGAGAAAAGAACAAAGTAGAGAAATACAGACCAGTGGAGGGATATGGGTGGAAAGACCTAGAGATACAGACAAAGATCCAGGCAAGAAACTACAGAGACAAAGAGAAGCACAGATGCCAAAGCAGAAATATTAGGTTGGAAAGCCGCAGGGAGGTTGGGAGCCAGGAGGAAACGGGGATAGGATACCAACTCCAAAACTATCTGTGGCAGGAGGGAATTTAACCTCCAAGTGCCTGAGAGAGGGTGTGGATTGGGTAGGAGAAGCAACTCTCCTTGGTCCTGGGAGCTGTGCCCTGCTCAGTGGTGGCCTGCACCAGGCCTCCACACCTGAGCCTGCAATCCCGTTTTGGTGGCTGAAAACCGAGGCCTGGCTACCTGGAAGCCACAGGAGCTGGGTGAGATCCCAAGGCCCCTGGAAGACTCTGGAGGAGGGGCTGGGCTAAGGACAGGGACCGAGGCGAGCTCGGCCCTCCAGATGGGCTCGTCCAATGTAGTGGCTGCTCTGGGGGCAAGCACAGTGGGGGCCAGGGGTTCTGCAGTGGGTTGGGGTGCTGGAGTGGAAAATCGGCGGATCTCTTGGATTCGGGCCGTTTTGGGGGGCCCTGAGGAGGTGGGACCAGGAGTCTGGGGAGCCTCATCAAAACAGAACATGGCAGTTTTCAGTTGGTAGGGCTGGTGCCGCATGAAATCCAGAGCCTTGATGCCCTGCTTGGGGGTTGCTCGCGGCCCCTGGGATTGGGCCTTGTTAGGGAGAGTTCGGGCAGCCTGAGGGAAGTAGGGTGAGAGCAGTGGGTTGTAAGCAATAGGAGGTGGGGCACGGATATTGGGTGAGTATTTCCAGGAAGGGGGCAGCGAGGGAGTAGGAGAAGGGCTTCGGGGCCGAGGGCCAAGGCCAGGACTAGGTGTGGCCTCCACCACGAACCTGTCCGCTCGGCTTTGCCGCTTGGCAAACAGCTCCCCACCCCTGCCCTGAAGCCTTGGTGGCTCAGGGATTCCCGCGGATGGGGCTGCCCCATTCACCAGCCCTTCAGGGAACCCTCGTGGTGAGGGCTTAGGAGCCACTGGGGGCGGGGTCTTAGGAGTCAGAGGGGGCGGGGTCTTAGGAGCCATTGGGGGCGGGGTCTGGGGTGTCCCGTGAGGCAGGGTCTTGTAACTCCTGCCCCCTGGTGGCTGCATGAAGTTGCAGGCTTCCGCCCCCAGGCTCAGAGCATCCTCCTCGGGGCCCGACTCAGCACCCCCGGCCCGGGGTTTCTCATCCAGGTTCTGCACCAGCGACAGCAGCTCGGGGTTGGGCGAGTTCTTCGGCTCCTCGTTTCCCTGCCGGAACATCTGCTTCCGAGTCCCCCGACGCCGGGCCTCCTGGAGGATGCCGGTGCGAGCCGCTGGCACCGAGATGCGCTGCTCGCGAGCGCTGGGGGGCTCGGGGGCGGCGGGGCCCGGGGCGGGCGCCTCCGAGGGCGCAGCGGGTCGCAGAGGCGCCGACAGGAAGATGGAAGCGGTGGAGGTCATGGCAGCTGCGCTCGAGGGAGCGGGGGGCTCCGGGGCCCCGCCTGGCGTCACGGGACGGTTGGGGGCTGGGATGTACAGGGAGCTGGTGGCCGTCACGGGGCCCGCAGAGCGCGGGGTGCTGGGGGAATCGAAGGCGGGCATGTGGCCGGGCGCCCCGGAGGTGGAGCTGGGCAGAGGGCTGGGAGCCTGGGGAGAGGCCAGGAAAGGCGGCGGCACAGGGCTGAGGCCCCCCAGGCTTTCACTCGCCCTCTTGGGGGCCACGGGCCGGAAAATAACCGAGGTGGGAGCCGGCCGCTGCCCCGGAAAGCCCGGGGTGAAGGGCCTGGCCGACCGGTTGAAGATGCTGGGAGTCGGGGTAGGGGCTCCAAGGCCTGGGAGGAAGGGTCTGGGGCCCGCTAACGGGCCTGGCGACTCGGGGGGCCCCGCCGCCTCGGGGGGAGCACTCTGGGCCCGAGGGGGCGACTGCAGGGCCCGCCCGTGGAGCGCGGCCGCCGGCCCGTCCCCCGCCGGCTCCCGGGCGCTGGGGGCTGCGCGCGGGCGCTGCTGTTGGAGGAGCTGGACTCCCCTCCCCGAGGCCTCGCGCAGCTGCGCCCCCGGCCCCGGGCCCGGACCCTCGGCGGCGCCCGAGCCCGGCCTGGCCAGCTCCATGTCCAGGTAGGGGCTGTCCCAGTCGGACTGGTTGGTGAGGCTGCGGGCGTCGGAGAAGGCCTCCTCGTCCAGCTCGGATTCGCTCGTGGGCGGGACCCCGTCTTCCTCCTCCTCGGCGCCTGTCCCGGCGGCAGACCCAAAGCTCACCAGCGTGTACTTCTTGGCTCTCTGCCGTCTCTTCTTAAACATGAGCACGCCCTTGGAGTGGGGGTTGGGGGCTGCCGTCAGCAGGGACGCGATCGTCCGGCATTTGGTCTTGGCCTCCTTCACGCTCTTCTCCTGGAGGCTCTCTGGCCGGTGCAGTTCTGAGGAGGCCCGAGGGGAAAAGCTCGTGAGCCTCCTAGAGTCCCATCTTCCAAGGCTTTCACCCCCTCCCCAGCCAGCTCCCTCGGCCCTCCCACCTCCTGCCTTCTCAAGGTGCTCCGACCTGGGGGCAGATCGGAGGGGGAAAGGTGAAACCAAGGACAGTTGGAAGGAAGGCAGAGTCTAGCGGGCTGCCCAGGCACCACCCTGACCACAGCTCTCCTATCCCCGCCTCCCTCTACTCGGCTTCTATCTTCCCAGAGATGTGCTCTTACCCACCCCACTCACATTCCTCCTCTGCCTCCCTCCATTTCTGGCTGATAATGCAGGGGGGGGGGGCGGGGGGTCACTTCCCAGGCAGAAAGATGAGGCAAGTCCCAGGGAGACAAAAGATGGGAAGGGACACCTTTCTCCCACCTCAGAGATCTCAGAAAGTTTGGGTCGTACTCCCTTACCCCTATGATAAGGACACAAAGGACCCTTAGCAACAAGGCTCTTCATGCACAATTCCACCCCCACCATGCAGTCCACATCATATACAGTCATAGGCATAAGCCACTACCCATCATTTCAACAAGCATATGAGGCTAGTAAGAGCCAGTTGTGGGCACATTTTCACATGTATTTTTCTCTCTCATTTACATATACCCCAGGTTACATATACCCTAGTTCATACATGTATTTAAACAAAAACACATAAGAGTCACATAAATATATTCACACACATGCACACTCCAGATGGCCCTTCTTCCCAGAGTTCCCCCCCCCCTCCCCCCGCAAATGTCCTTTTCCTGAAAGTTTTAGAGCAGACATTGGCTTTCCAACTGCCAGACACTCTTCTTTGCCTCACATCCTGCTACTCACAGCCAGGGATAGCGTCAGATCCAAGATGCAGAAAAAGCCAGAGTGCTGCTCTCCAAGGCAATCCTCCGAAGCTTTATACCTTAAAGTCACTGGCTAAATCTATTCACCTTTCCCCCCTGCTGAGGTTGCGAGTGGAATACTCTCCCTCAGGGGTCAGCCTTCTAGGTAGAGAGCTCAGGCAGCCACTACCAGGCTGGCACAAAAAGGTTATATACTAAGGGGAGGCAGGGCAGGGCTTCCCATGCCATGTGGGGCCTGGGAGGTGGGGCCAGGAAGTGGGAGAGGCTGCCCCGCTGCTGGGACCCTGCCTTGGGCTTTCTGAGCCACGATCCCCAGTTCCTCCAAAAAAAATTCTTGAAATTCCATCCATTTTCTACTCAAGATACCAAGCTCCCTTCTAATTAAAGCTCTCATTGTGCCCATCCCAACATTTATACCACAGAACAGAACTGTGAACAAGGGATAGATATTGGAGTCAAAGTTCAGTTTAGGTTTTTGGTTCTGGGGAGAGTTACTTCACTTCATTGAAGTTCAGTTTCCTCATCTGTAAATGAGAATGATAATAGCTACCTCATCGGGTTGCTATGAGGATTAAGTGAGATAATGTAGGTAAATTTAGCATATAACAGCAGCCGTAAGTTCCACTGTGAGTAACCATTACTATTAAAGCTTTCTTGTCACTAGCTACACCTGTGTCCAGACACTTTCTTACTCGAACATATTTTTCTCCCACATACAGACCTTAACATATTCATAGATTATTCACACTTCTCTCATACACACACTCTCCCCTTGAGTTTTCTATGGCTCATGTGGTCACAAACCTCTTTGACATGTGACCATATCATTAGTGCATTCTGAGAGAGGGGTCAAGAAACTTCCCTTAGAAAAGAAGGAAGAGGAAGGCAAAAAGGAGGAATAGATAAGGGAGTAAGACCTTTCCCAAAGACCTCCCTTCCTAACTGTTGATGTATTCCCCTGCATCCTAGATCCCAGAACTCCCTTGGCTATGGGAAGGTAGTACCTGCATAGAATGGGTCCTGCAGCTCAGGAGCTGAGCCTGGAGCTTTGTTGGAGCTGGCTTGGCTGAGGTGTTCTTGGCCCATGGGCTCAAAGGTCTCCATGCCGAGAAAGGCAGTGTTGGCTGGAGCTGGACCAGCTTGAGCCGCCCCCCATGCCTTTTAAAGCCCCTTTGTCTTGTCCCCAGAGCTGGCAGCTGAATGAGCTCACTATGCTATTTTTGGAGCCTGCCCCCACCCCCCTTCTCTGGCCTGCTCCACGAGCCCCAGTGTGATAGACGTGGGCACCTGCCTACCCTTCCCCCCACTTCACCCCACTGGACAATGAGGCCTGCTTGACTAAAAATAGCCCCAAGCCACTAACTCCAGTCTCACCCAGCATGATGGGAAGGGAGGGAGTGCTAAAAGGAGAATTGGGGATACACATGGGGTCCTGGGCATGCATCTGGAATTTCTTTGTGGTATATGGGACATTCTTAGGGATGGCAGGCGCTAAACTGACTTAGAGACGCAAGAATTTTATGGATCAGGAATCAGAATGGTGGAGGGGAGGAATGGGAGATGGGAAAGAGAGGGATAATCCTGAGATTTCCAAGGTGATAAGAAAGAGCTCTGGGGAGAGGCTTCGTAGGCATAGGATGGGGAGAAAGTTCACTCTTAGACCTTGTTCTATAGCTCACATAAAAAATAGCAGAGAGCTTGAGGTCAGTGGAACTGTGTTTTGTGTTTGTTTGTTTTTTTATTTTCTGCCCAGGCCTTCATTCTTGCCTGAGATAAAGAGCTGAAGATCCCTCCCTCTACCACTTCCTAGGGACTCGTGACTACCCGGTAGCGTCCCAGTCCTCAGGAATGCTAACTGAATTTACAAAGGTCAAAGATTGCTCTGATTTTATGCCTGCAGTTAACACTGACGAGGCCCTGTAGCCATGCCCTGCTTCAAAATACTTCCCTGCCCTATGTCTAGCACCTAGCAAAATTATAGCGAGGACAACAAGCAAAGCCTTCATTGATTCATGTCTCTTTCCAACTTCCCTATTTACCCTATTGCTGAGTTGACGAACCACCTGTACCTTTTTGCTGCACTAGCTCAAACAGCAGAAATAACGAGGACCATGAGAATAATTATTTCCCTCTCCTACCCATCATTCTTCTCCACTTGTCCCCCAGACTATATCCAAGGGAAGAATAAGGTATGGTTATGAAGGGGTAGCTTTAGGGCTCAGCTGAAAAGATCCTGGCTAGGGGGAAATGGTTCAGGCACTCACTGGCTTGCTTGGCCTTCTGGGTGTAGGTGGTAGTAAGATCTTCTGCCACCGGGTGGGAAACAGGCCCCACCATTGGGATGAGATGAGGGCCAGGCCGGAGGGTACCATGGGGCAACAGCAGGGCCTCGGCTGGGGGTGGCTTAAGGGTGGCCCCATTCTCTGAAGATGGGGAGCTCACACGGCTGTCAGCCTGGTTGGAAGGACCAGGGATAGCAGGTGCTGGCTCTGCAGGGCTGTCAGACAGGTAGACCTCATCAGGTGGGGCTCCCGGAGGGGTGGGCCTTGTGGGGCCTCGGCGGCGGGGTCGGCGGGGCTTCTCCTGGGTGGCAGGGCCATCAGCATCACTGTCTGTTTCTCCGTAGTAGGCCTCACTATCAGGGGGTGAGAGGAGGCTCCCAGGCTGAAGAGACTGGGGAACTGGAGCACCAGGGGGCTCAGGACTCATCGGAGATAAAGGAGACAGCACCTGAAGCTCACCAGGGGATGGAGATCGCAAAGGCCCTTCATCCTCTACCCTGCGAAAGATGAGAGAACTTGAGAAATGGGTTGGATGACTGCCAGCTAGAGATCTGGAGGGGATGGAAAAAGGAGGTAAGGGGAGAAGGGAGATGTAGGTGGAATGGGTTGGGATGAGTGGAGATCTGAAGACAAACTAGGAGGCAAATGTACTTGGAGGACTATGAGTAGAAATGGGCTGCGAGGGAGATGTGATAATGAGACAGGCAAGGGGTTGAAGGAGGCCCACACATTCAGATAGCCACTTGACACTCCATCCCTACATTACAGATATATTCAAGCCCTTTGGGAGGCCTGCCCTAACACATATACTCCAGCACTTGATACATGAGCAGAAATAGGTACTTGTTAGTGGCTGAAGCCAGGCCAGTGAGACACAGAGCTGAGTCAGGGAGCGAGGGGACAGGGCGGGTCCCCTTGGGAGGAGTCCATACCTCTGCACAGTGAGGACAAGTTGAGTCCCGGAGGCATCGATGAGGCTCATGGCACTGGCATGAGAGAGGCTGGTGCAGGAGACCCCATTGATGGCCAAAAGCTGGTCCCTCTCTCGGAGTCCTGCTCTGCCAGCCTGGCTCCGTCTTCGGATCTGAGAAGGTTTTGGAGGAGAGAGTGTAGGTGAGGAAGGGCTCCAAGGGGGAAATAGAATGAAAGGAGTTAGGACGGGAAGGACCCATGTGTGGAAGGGATTTTACTTTGCAGTGTAAGAAAGGGTGGAGAGAAACATGGGACTGCAATTAAGGGGGCCTTCCTAGAGAGAAGAAGGTACAGAGTGGAGGGAGCAATACAATATATGAGGGGAAGTAGGATAATCGTTGAATGAGAGGATTGGGGGCAGGACAGGTGCTAGAAATGACTTTCCAAGATTTTCTTCTAAGGGCAATATTTATACGAACGAATAGTTCACTCCCAGGCCTTGGAACCCCAGGCACGACTAGCTACATAGTCTAATGTTTTAGAACATTATTCCAGATTGGAGGGAGTTCTGCAGATTCTGGGAGACTGGGATTGTGTGTGGATATAGGTGTGCCATTGTGGCTCTCTTTTACTGAGCTTACTAAATGCTAGGCATGGTGCTAAGCACTCTACGTGTATTATTGCATTTAATCCTTAAAGTGGTTTTATGAAGTAGGAACTCTTGCTACCCACATTTTACAGTTGCAAAAGTTAAGCCTGAAACCAATAGGGTAACAACTTCAACTGACAGGCTAGCACCAAAAAAAGAGTCTTGCCCAGTGAGGAAGGATCTGGCATAGGAAAAGAGGAGCATTGAAGGCATGGGCAGGGCAGGGCAGGGCAGGGCAGGGCAGGGCAGGGCTAGCTAGGCTGGGCTGGCATGACAGGCTTAGCTCATCACATATCAGTTTAGTTAGAGAGAAATTAGAACCTTCCTTACATTCCTGGAGTTTGGGGTAGAGGCACAGACCCAGGAGACTGGGTGGCCAGCCCTGAGCCTCTGCTGCTATGGTGCTGCAGGGAACTGAGACAGAGTCTAGTTTTTTTCGCTACCAGAAACCAGGAATTCCCTTTTCTAATAGCCCCCACCCCCACCCCCACAAGAAGCCTGCGTTCAGACACTGCTCCCCGCACCAAACTTTAGCATGCTTCCCTGCCCATCTACCCACCCCACGCTTCTTCTTCACAGCCTCCCACCTGACCCCATGACTCTTCCCAGGTTCCCCCTTTCCCTGAAACCTCAATGTAGGGGCTCTCCCTTACCTTGGATACCTGTAAGGGTTTCCTCTGCTCGGCCCCCCCCTGAAGTCGGAAGCCCCAGGGGGCTCCCCCTGACAGTGTGACCAGCACCTCCTTCTCCGCACCCATCGCTCAGGTTGGCCTATGGCCTTCGGAGTGTGGACAGTGTCCCAGGGAGAGAAGTCGGGGTGCTGGTACCCCGTCCGGCCTGTCTGTCTGGCTGTCCTGCTCCTGCTGCCCAGGCCTTCCCCCCCACACCACACACCACAGGCAGGCAACTTGGCCCTGAGATCAGTACAGTCCAGCACACGTGTCCTGTCAATCGGAGTTGTGCTCAAAATAGTTGCCGGCTGTACTCCTCTCCCTCCCCCAGCTCTATTACTCCCAGAACTAATTATAGTAAAAATTTCTGCTCTCCCTTGTCCCCTATTCTCCTCGGGAGCCTTTTACTCAACACTCAGACTACTAGTTCTCCAGGCTCTATAACTCACATACACCCTTTCAGGGACTGTGGTTTCCCTGATAGGATCATGGACTAATTCCAAGTGCTTTCCTCCAAAGCTCATTTCAAAGTGGCAGCAACAGAGGCTTCAATTCCAGAACAAGGAATGGCTGGGTTTGTCCCACAAGTTCTCAAGCTTCCTAGAAAGGAATGCCCCTTCCTGCATGCATCTACCTATTGATCAAAATGGATTAATCCCACTGCAGTGCTGGGTACAATTTATAGGAATTCTGATCAGCCTTGCTCCAGCTGAAACAGTTGCCTTGTTCCATCAAGCTTTTTATGCCCATATCCCGACTCCCTTCCTATACAATAGGCCTTTCTTCCTCTGGGCAACAGATGTATCAATATATTTCTATTGTATTTTTCAGCCACTATTATAGTTTGTCTATCTGCCTGACTCCCTCTTAGATTATGAGAAACTTGTGTGCAACAGCCAGTTAACAGCCCATAGAACAATGACGGTATAAATAGTGCTCAGTAAATCTTTGCTAGCCCAGCCTGTGTGGCTCAGTGGTTGAGCATTGACCTAAGAACCAGGAAGTCAGGGTTCCATTCCTGGTTAGGGCACATGCCTGGATTATGAGCTTGATCCCATGTGGGGCGCACAGGAGGCAGCTGATCAATGATTCTCTCTCATCATTGATGTTTTTCTCTTGGAAATCAATAAAAATATATTTTAAAAAATAAATGTTTTGCTCTAACGGTTTGGCTCAGTGGATAGAGCATCGGCCTGCGGACTGGAAGGTCCCGGGTTTGATTTCGGTCAATGGCATGTACCTTGGTTTGCAGGCGCATCCCTAGTGGGGGGTGTGCAGGAGGCAGCTGATCAATGTTTCTCTCTCATCGAAGTTTCTAACTCTCTATCCCTCTCCCTTCCTGTTTGTAAAAATCAATAAAATATATTTTAAAAAATAAATGTTTCTAAATTAAATATCTCTTATAATAAGGTGGTCATGGACAGGTGAATACAAATAGATGTGCATAAATATGCCAACCTATCCTATATAATAAAGAGCTAATATGCAAATGGTTATCATGCCCTCATGCCATCACCCCTTAACAGCTCAGACATTCAACACCAGGGAGAGAAAAATGGGAACCAGCCAGGCACAAATGAGCTCACAAGAGAGGAAGGGGACCAGCCAGGCTGTGGCCTGGGAGAGGGACAAGCCACCTTGCCCCGTGGTCCTGGGCGCCTGCAGCTGTGTCCTGGGTGAAGCCACCCAACCACAGTCCCCTGTGGCTGTGCCTGGCACAGGTCCTGGATGCCTGTGGCTGGCCAGAGGGAGGGAAGCCCAGGTCCTGGGTGCCTATGACTGGCCAGAGGGGAGGAATTCTGGGTCCCAGGTGCAGAGTAAGGCAGAGGCAGTTAGGGGCGACCAGGCCAGCAGGGGAGCAGTTATGAGCCAGCAGTCCCAGATTGTGAGAGGCAGTTGGAGATCCCCTGAGGGGTCCCAGATTGGAGAGGGTGCAGGCCAGGTGGAGGGAGCCCCTCTCATGCATGAATTTCATGCACTGGGCCTCTAGTCTATATATATAAAAACCTAAGTGACCGAATGACTGGTTGAACGGTTGCTATGATGCACACTGACCACCAAGGGCAGATGCTCAATGCAGGACCTGCCCCTGGTGGTCAGTGTGCTCCCACAGCCAACCTCCCGCTGCCCCAATTGGCCCTGATTGTTAGCCAGGCTGAGGGACCCCACCCATGCACGAATCGTACACCAGGCCTCTAGTGTTAATAATGAAATCCCTACTTATTTTTAAGTTTCCATTACACGAATGTGTTCTATGTTAAGAGATCTCTGTTATAAATCATCACATTATGGTGCTGTAATTATCAAAAGCTAAAGCATTTCCTAGAATAGCTGTTCTGCTAGTGTGCCAAATGCTGTTTGCCTTGGTGTATGTAGTCTTAGAAAACACCTGGGATACAGAATCAGACCTGGACTTGCATTCTCTTTCCATCATTTATTAGCTGAGTGACCTTGGACAGTTACTTGACCTCATCAGTAGAAAGAGTATATAAATATCCATTCATTCACTTTTTAAACATTTATTAAGTGTTAGCTACATGTAAGTCATTGTGCCATACATTGTGGCTTTCATTCAACCCTCAGTGTGCATTGGAGTCACCTGGAAAACCCTTAAAGAAGCTACTAGTTCCTTAAAATAAGATAGCATATATAATTAGATGATTGTGTAAAGAAATAATTTATGAAAATATTATTTGACCTAGACTAGTTCTAGACTAATGGGTCTCAATCATCAGTGTGTGAAAGGAATCATCAGGAGGGCCTGTGAAACCATAGCTTGCTGAGTCCATCTCCAGAATTTCTGATTCAATGTATTTGGGGTGGGTCTGAGATTTGTATTTCCAGCAGGTGACACTTACATTGTTGATCCTGGATCACACTTAGAGAACCCCTGACCTGGACTGTAAACTCCTGAGGACAAGAACAGTCTGTTCGTTTACTAAATAAAGCATGCTCATGATCAATTCAGCTTCTAGCACAGACTACAAGTGTAATTTTTTCAATGTATGAACCACTCTGTGCCTCAGAATAACTAATATTTACTGTCAACAATATGAGAGAAGAACTTTTGTGCATTACTACATTCCCAGAACCAAGAACATGGCTTGGCACACAGCAGTGCTCAAAGACATTATTAAATGAGTAAATATTATTGAAAGGATTAAATGAGGTCATGTATATTTTTAAAAATTGTACAAATATTAGCTATAATTAGTGTTACTCTTTAGAGGTAATAATCTCTCTAGAAACTAGCTCTTCCACACGCTGAGGGCATTCTGAGAGCAGAGACCATCTCCCTTTCACATAGCTCCGCATCTACCAGTGGTTCTCAACCTTCTGGCCCTTTAACTACAGTTCCCCATGTTGTGACCCAACCATAAAATTCTTTTCGTTGCTACTTCATAACTGTAATGTTGCTACTGTGATGAATCATAATGTAAATGTCTGATATGCAGGATGGTCTTAGTGGCCCCTGTGAAAGGGTCATTAGACCGCCAAAGGGGAAACGACCCACAGGTTGAGAACCGCTGAACCAAGGATCTGAATAAAAGCGGTTAACTTTCACTGGTGCTCACTATGGTGCCAGGCAATGTAGTTGACTATAAGACGGGCACAAGCTCTTAGAAGGGCATTTAATATTCTCTCCACTTTACAGATGAAAGAAACTGAGGCGGAGATTAAATTGCCCAAGATAGAGAAGTGCAGAGCCAGAACTCGAACACGTTACGTCCAGCAAAGGTCATGGATGAGAACATGGAACGCGGAAATCAATGGGGTCAAAGGTCAGCAGGAAGTGGCTACGGGTCTCTAGGTCAGAGATCACTAGCATGTCATAGGCGATTGAGGGTTGTTACTGAAGATAGTTTGATTTAGTCTCCCCAGTCGCTTCTCAGCTGGTGAGACCATAAAGCGACCGAGACATCTGGGTAGAGAAAAAAAAAAAAGAAAACCAAAAGTATAATAATCTGCAGAGCCTCCCGCGTCTGCTGGGAAAAGGAAGTGACGCATGCGCGGCATCCGGGTTCCTGGGCGCGTGCCCAAAGCAGACGTGGCAGAAAGAGGGGACGGGTCCTGGAGCCTGTGGGCGGAACTTCCGGGGCCGTCAAGACAGCCCCCCTCGGAACCGGAAGTGGAGCCTGGGAGCCTTGACGTTAGGAACGAAGTCGAGCCTGGATCTGGAGCCGGGTGAGGAGTGGCATCGGGAGGTTGGTGGGTAGGAAAGAAGCGGAGAGGCCGGGGTGCCACTGGCCAGCCAGATAGGGGTTCAGCCTGAAAAGGAAGGGAGGAGCCCAGCGGCGGGGCCGGGGGAGAGACCCTCACCTCGCACATCCGCAGTCCAGGATCAGTCTTGGACCCGACCCTCCCTTCTCTCCTCCCGGCCCAGATTCCGGCTCCCGCTTCCTGCCCCGAGCCCCTCGAAGGGCGCGGGACGCTCGATCTCCATGCTTAGTGGATCAGCCCTCTCTCGTCGTGGCCCGAGAAGCTGCCCTGGCTCCTCGGGCTTGATCCCGGCGCCCCCAGCCTCCGCAGCCCGACTGCTTTCCGAGTTCTGGGAAGCTTGTCCCGCCCCCTGGGTTGTCACCCTGCGACTGCCCACCCAGAATGGCGTGGAAACTTGAGCCTGCTCCAAACTCTTGGGTGTGTTTGAGGGAATTATTTCCTGGAGAAGAAGCTCCTGTCCTCCCACCCCAGCCACACACCGACTTTAGGAAGATGAAGGGAGAGGAATATCTGTCAAGCTTAGTGTTGTGACCTGTGTACGGTTTGGGATTCAGAAGAACAACGCCTGAGATGGCTCTGAGTTTAAAGCCAGGAGCTTCTCCGCTTTTCCGTGGTCGAGATGAGCCTTCCTAGCAAAGGGAAGAGGCCCCTTGTTCCCCTGCAGCCGCTGTGAGCTCTCCGGCTTCTGGGGCCCCCTCTGTCTGTAGGATAGTTGGAGTGATAAGGCCGTTCGAGTAGATGTGATCGGATAGTCCTGTTCTTGGAAGGACCCAGTTAAAGGGCCTCGAATTCATTCCTCTGTTGCTGGGCAAGATTGTAATAATTTGGTGTTGGCCTAGAATCATGACAAGCGTATGAAAAGAGCAGAAACAGGAGCGTTGGAGTGCATTGGGATTTGGATACTCATAGTCCCTCTGCTTGGTGGATAAGGTGAATGATCTTTTTTTTTTTTTTTTCCCCATGAAATTTTACTTGGCTGCTGATTCTTGAACTGTTTCCTTAGGTTATTGTGAGAAGTTTAGTTATTCTAATGCTTCAGTTCTAAGGTACACACACTCTTTTGTGGGGAAGATTGGAGATGGAGTAGCATTTAGATTATTGCAGTTTAGTCAAAGAATGTCATTTCTCGAATCCGTCACTTTCCTTTTGAGGGGGAGGGAATTTTCCTGATCTGCTAGTCATGTAGCCTGAGTGATTAAAAATGACTAGCACACTGGACTGTATTCAGTGTTTGTTGAATGAATGGATGCTAGAGTGAATGAATGGAAAGTGGGAACACTGTTTCATTTACCTGTAGTATCACAGTAGTTCATCAGTGGCAGGACTCCTTGTGTGTCTAGACACTAGAAATCATACCACTGGGGAGTGGAGGCTGCTGCTCCAGTCCAGGGGACCTGTCTGCAGTTGAAACTTACACCCTCTTGGCAATGACAAAGCATGGGATTCAGAGTAACAAAATCCTTACTTTGGGGAGTAATCTGGCTACTGATTGGGGCAGAAAATTACAAAGATCCTGTGGAGTGTGGGAATGATTAGACTGATCACTGCCTGATAAGGTCAGTCCTTTTTTTCTGTCTACTTCCCACCCTGCATAGTTGCTCTCTTTTTAGAGAGTTGATTATGACTAATTTCTCTCTTCTCTCTTATTTAATAGGTGAGACCAAGTTGGGGATGCTCTCATAATGAATGTCAACCAGTCAGCTCCACCTGTGCCGCCATATGGGCAGCCCCAGCCTGTCTACCCAGGGTATCATCAGTCCAACTATGGTGGGCAACCAGGGTCCACAGCCCCTCCCAGCTCGTATGGAGCCTACAATGGGCCAGTACCGGGCTACCAGCAAACACCTCCTCCAGGTATGTTTCTGAGGTTGGGTTGTCTTGTCCTGCCAAAGTTGTCTAGAGAGTTGGGTGACTGAGATTGAAAAACATGAATCTGGCTCTTGGCCACTGAGAGCCCCTTCCTGGCGAGTCTGCCTTTCCTTGTTTTCACAGAACATAACTGTGTTTCTGCCTTAAGACATCTAAGGGAGAACATCTTCCATGTTCAATGGCAGTTCATTTCTTATGGGCGTCACCCTGTGCAGCCTCACCTGGCTGCATTGTTTACAGATGGAAGAAAGGGTTGTGCTTACAGCTCCTTCAGAGCCTCTGACCAGGGTTGACTATTTCCTGTCAACCTAAAGTCTCCCTGGAATTACTTGTTCCATATACCATGCTATGCTAAATGTTTTATGCTTTGCTTATTTTATATATATATATATATATATTTTTTTTTTTTTTTTTTTTTTTTTTAATTCTCACCCAAGGACATGCTTAGAGAGAGAGGAGAGAGAACAAAGGACAGGAAGGGAGGGAGGGAAGAGGGAGGAAACTATATATATATATATATATATATATATATATATATATATATATATATAGAGAGAGAGAGAGAGAGAGAGAGAGAGAGAGATATTGATTGGTTGCCTCTGTACTTGCCTCAACCGGGGATTGAGCCCACAACCCAGGTTATGTGCCCTGACTGGGAAGTGAACTGGCAACCTTTTGATGCACAAGCTGATGCTCAACCAGCTGAGCCACTCCAGCCTGGCATTCTTCATGTGTACTCATAATGCCTCTCATTGGACAGACTGTCCTATCAATTAACGACTTTGGGATATGGGGAGCTAGTTTGTGGATGAAAAGTGGATGTTTGTGTGCCTGAGTTTTGGTGTCTCTCATATTTTCCTACTGATAGTCCTTTTCCTTTGCTTGAATTTCCTCTGATTTTTAGTCTCAGTAATATCAGGGCAATAAGAGAAGACTTTATCTGATGCTACTTTAAAATCAGTGCTTGGCTTTTACTTTTTTTTTTTTTTTTTGAGAAGAGTAGCTAATACTCTACAGATTATCCTTAAAAACTTTTAGAAAATGTTGAGCAGTATATCTTTGGTTAGACTAGTTGAGGACTTAGGTTATGTCAATTGCTTTATGCTTTTTAAGAAAGTAAATTCCATGAAGGAGGCATAGGTGAGAGTTGGGAAAAGAAGTATTATCATTTAAATTATAACTTTGAAATGATGAGATTAGGTCTTAGGTTTCTGGAAGAGGCTTACTCTGGGTTGGAACTTTGGCTGGACAGAGTCCACCTCAGTCTATCAAGTCCTGGCTTATCAAGATGGAGTTTGGCATTGCCTCAAGAGGAAGCTTTATTATTGAGAGGAAAACATATCTGGTTCTGTGATGGCTAGTGAGCAGGTTCAGGTTAATCGTGTTTTGTAGTGTCTAATCTCTGCTGAGGGCAGAGCAAAAGAAAAATAAATGTTTGGACAGGGGTCAGCATCATTTTCAAAATGATGAGCCAGGTAACTAATTGCTTTCTCCCTGCATTTCAGGTGGGAAGGGTGATTGGGGACAGTATGCAGGAAGGATGATTGGGGCTAGTAGAAGTAACTTTGATGGCAGCTCTGATGAGCAGAAAGGATGGAGTCCAGTTTTTGTAAAGACATAGGTGGCACCACTAATGGGAGGGCAAGCCAACTATCCTGACTGAGCTATTGAGCGGAAACAAAGACTCCAACCTATGGGGACACTTTTCTGAGCCATGTGCTATTGGGAGAGTGAACACTTAGAAGAGGATGAAGAGAATATGGTTGGGATAGTAGTATATATGGAAAGGAGGTTGGCAGAATATTTTCCCCAAGAGGTGCCTTTCCTTATGACTTAGTTTAGTGTATTTCTTGGTCATTTTCTGTGCCACCTTTCTCATATATGCTCAAGTTTCTAGTTTCTGAAGTGTGATCTTTTTCCTTAAAATAATTAACCTTTATTCTAGGATGAGAACTTTAGGCTGTCCTGGATTGATTGCGTGAGAGTAAGTATATGGTGATCATAGGAAGGCCCTACATTCCTGTAGCTCTGGCTATAGCTTCACTTGTAATATATGGGTCTAGGAGAGGGGAGGATCTCTGGGCATCAGTGTTCAGAATCTGCTGTAATTAGATTTGCATATTGATGGTGTCATTTTATTTATTTATTTATTTATTTATTTATTTATTTATTTATTTATTTTTTGATGGTGTCCTTTTAATTACAAAGCTGTAGTATTGGGCCAGTGAAGATCTGTGCTTATTGATCCTTGCTTTGCATTCCTTGCTCAGGATAGAGGAGAAATTATTTTCCAGTCACTTAGTTTCTGTCCTTTACCCTCAGGTGTGTCAAGAGCCCCACCTTCTTCAGGGGTGCCTCCAGCCTCAACAGCACAGGTCCCTTGTGGCCAGGGAGCATATGGCCAGTTTGGCCAAGGAGATGTACAGAATGGGCCTAGCTCCACTGTTCAAATGCAGAGGTATGTACTCAGGTCAACCAAATTGGTCTGATGATGAAACTGGAAGGATATGTTTGTTTATTTTTCACATTTTTTCCTCTGTGATTTTAACAAAATATTTTTTATTTTTAAATTGAATTTATTGGGGGTGACATCGGTTAATAAAATTATATAGATTTCAGGTGTACAATTCTGTATATTGTATTGTGTGTTTTACCCCAGGTGAAGTCTCCTTCTATTACCATTTACCCCCTTGTACCCTCTCTTACTAACACCACTCCCCTGTCCCTCTGGTAATCACCACACTGTGTTGTCTGTGTTTATGAGGCTTGAAGTTTGTTTTTGTTTTATTTTTTGTATAATTCCTCTCTTTGCCTTTCTTTTAGATAGCTTTTTCTCTTTCTTCCACTTTTTTGTATTTTTTTTCCAGGTCACAGGTGCTGTTGCTGTCCACTCTGTGGATTATTGACCTATTCTTTTACACATTCTTTCTCTTCCTTTGAACCTGAGTTTTTTTCCTGATTAGGCATATATCTTCAGTAATTGCTTAGGTCCTACTGAGCCTACCCTAACGGAGGAATAGGAAGAAGGGATCTCAGGATTATTTGTCTCCTCTGACTTCCTTCTTTCCTCTAGGTCAGGTACTTAGTAGGATTTATTGGCTAAGTTTGGGTGTGACCAGTTATGAAAGAAATGATACTCAAAGCAAAACCATATATGTAATTCTTTGAAAGCTTTCATTATCAATAAGGCCAATATGTTGTTGTTATAATCATTACCAAAAAAAGGAAATCACATGAGTGATGAAAACTTTGGTGGTACATGATCTGTTTAACTGTGGGTAGAATGTGTAGTAATGGAAGAGTCACTTTCTGACATTTTTATTGAGTATCCAGAATGTACATTTTTCACATTGAATGCAAGTCTGGAGAAAGATCCTGAGAAGCTCCCGCAACCCTGTGTGTTGGAATATTCTGGAAACATTATAGGGAATTCATTCATTCATTCATCCTCTCAAAAAATATTTTATACTCTTACATCAGACATTATTCTAGAAGTTGGAGATAAAGCAGTAAACAGAACAGAACAAGCCTCTGCCCTCATGGAGCTTACAATCTAGTGGAATACACAGAAGATAACAAATAGACAAATATAAATAAGAAATAAAACAGTAAGGATATAGAGAATGATTAGTGAAGAAATAGGAAGCTGTTTTAAATACATTGGTCAAGGAAAAGCCTCCCTGAAGTGATATTTGAAACCTTAGTGAAATGATGAGGGGAGCTCCAAAGGTCTGGGAGAATGTGGAGAAAGTAAGAAGGCCAACGTGGCTAGCACAGTGGAGGGTGGAAGAGATAAAGTAGGAATATAGGCAGGAACCGTATTGTACTCTGCTTTGTAAGCCCTATGAAGAAGTTTAAATTTGATTTTAGTTGCTGTGAGAAGCCATTGCAGAGTTTTAAGCTGGGAGTAATGTTCCCATTTGTTTATTTATGCAATGTATATTTTCATTGTAGTGTAAAACACATAGAAAAAACATTCAAGACAAATGTATGGCTTGTAACTACAACCCAGGTCAAGAAATAGGACTCTGCCACGTACCCCAAAAGCCCATTCCATTTACCCAATTAAATCATAGCTCTTCCTCCTCCCATAAGTAACAATTATCCTAACTTTTATGGTAACCATTTTCTTGTGTTTTTAAAAATAGTTTACACTTAAAGGTACCTTCCCTAGATACCACAGTTTAGTTTTGCCTATTAAAAACAAAAACCAAGCCCTGGCCCGTGTTTCTAAGTGGTTAGAGCGTCAGCCTGAGCACTGAAGGGTTGTGGATTTGATTCCTTTGGAAGGCAACCAATTGATGTAGCTCTCTCACATTGATGTTCCTCTCTTTCACTCTCACTCTCACTCTCCCCCTCTCCATCTCTTCCTTCCTTCCACTCGTATGTATGTATGTATGTATGTATGTATGTATGTATGTGTGTATACACACACACACACTCAGGTGAGGATTAACAAAAATAAAGTATAAACAAAAACAATTTGATGTGTCTTTTAAGTATACTAGGGGCCCGGTGCACAAAAATTTGTGCACTCGGGGTGGAGGGAGTCCCTCAGCCCGGCCTGTGCACTCTCACAGTCTGGGACCCCTCAGTGGATGTCCTATGATGGCCCCAGTCTGCCAGGCGCCTTTTGTGTGTGTGTGTGTGTGTGTGGCCACTGGGGACCTGCCCCCAGCCGCATCTGAGGCTCGGAGCAGTCCTC
>PVJC01014848.1:0-35875 GCA_004026665.1 Murina feae
TTGAACAGACATAGAAGCATGGAACAGACTTACAGATCTCAGAGGGAAAGTGAGGTGGGGGGTGGGGAAGAGCTTAACCAAAGAATTTATATGCGTATATGCACAGCCCATGGACACAGACAATAGTGTGGTAAAGGTCTGGGCTGGGGGTGCGGGGGGGTAATAATAGCAACATCTGTAAAAATGCCCAACAATTAAAATGAATTTTAAAAATAATAAAATAATTAGGTACTGGATGATATTTGTTTCAAAGTCATTAAAAAGAGATTTATAAATTTTCACTCACCAATTGTCCTTGTAGAATTTTCTCCTAAGAAAATAGTCAAATTCCTGAAAGAATAAATGTGCATTGAAAAAAGAAACACATGCATTACAACGTTTGTCTCATTTGTAACAATAGAAACCAAAAATAGAGCCTAGATAGCCAGTTGTATGGAGATTGTTTTTAAAAAATTCTATTTTCAAACCAATACTTTTAAGAGTATCATGTGTCCATTAAATATAGTGCATATTAATTTTATTTTCATATTTTCTGCTTTATAAACATAAGTAACATAACACTCGGTTTTTAAAAGTCACAGTAAATTATAAGTACAACATAACTATTCTAAAAAAAATATACACTAAAAAAAGTCTAGAAGGAAAGAAACCAAAATTACAGTGTGACTAATATATGAAAAGCTTCTGGTACCATTTAACATTTAACAGAAACAATCATTGAAAAATTGTTTCAAAATTAATACTTATCAATTGCATAAGTGAAGAAAGTGACCCTTTCTGTCTTTCTACCCTCACAAATACAAGAAGTAGAGGGGATATATTTGGCCATGTAGTGTTATAAATATTATATTCTAGCTTCTTGAATTCTTAATCAGCATGTAAAGATGCAAATCATAGGCAGTTCATTGCTCTTTGGTATTCAGTTAACCTATTAATGTTTTGCAGAACCAAAATGCAAATTGAGGTCACTACTGGACAAGGTTCAGAATGTCCATACCATTATTGTTTCTTAATCATGCAGTTAACCACCTAGGGCGACCAGTTTTCCAGTGTCCCATTATCATTCCTTTGGGGAAATGATATGTTCTCCACTTTCACTCTTAAACAGCTTTTCAATAGAAGCAGAAATTCAACAACTTAAGCAAGTTGCCTTTGGCCATCTGTTAGCACAACTAAATAAAATCTTTTTGTTTAACAATTGTTAATAACTTCCAAGTTATTGAAAAACTTTTTAGAATTATTTAATATTAGTGCAACATACTCACCATTGTATTTTTTAAAAAAGAAAAATGAATGACTCTCCACCCAGTAATTAATACTTGTGACTCATTTCCCCAAAACAGACTAACAAAGGAAAAAACTAGACAACTTTTCAGGAGACTCAAATTACTGCTCTAGAATTAATAAGGTAGTTATTACAAGTTAATTGAATATCAGTTAATTATACAAAGGAGTATTTACTGAGACTTTTCAGAGTGTGAGGATTAAATTCAGCTTTCTATTCAACTGGTGTGGTGTTTTGCTTCCACCTCCAGTAGCTACTTATGATTCAGTTACTCAAGTCAGTTAATACATATCTATTTAGTGCTTGCGGTATACCATGTACACACCAGACATCCAGAGGAACACAGCAAAGAGTGTCCTGCCTGGATGAGAGTGACTCCCCACCATTCTCTGAATTTCCCACTTGCATTCAGGTCTCACATGAACCAATGCTCACACACTGATTCATGACAGAGCCTGTGTCATCTGTTATTGGCCCATGCCCCTGGACAGAGTGGAAACATGTTTTGAACCTAGCACCACTCAAATTGAGAGCAAAGTAAGTAGAACAAATCATATAAAACTAACAGGCAAATATAAGAAATCTAGAGGTCTGATGCATGAAATTTGTGCATGGGTAGGGTCCATAGGCCTGGCCAGTGATCAGAACTATCTGTGCGGCAACTGGCAGGGTGATCAGGAAGCCCCTGTTAGCACCCACCTTAACTGGCCTGGGGCCTGCGAGCTGGGGGCAGCTCCTGCATTGAGCGTCTGCCCCTAGTGGTCAGTACACATCATAGGGACCAGTCGTTCCACGGGTCATTTCACCATTCAGTGGATTTGCATATTAGGATTTTATTACATAGGATGTACACTAAAATATCTAACTTTGTGTTTATCAAATGAGATGGAAATGTTTCAACTTAGAGATCAAACTTGTTTTTATGTTTTGCAAGGCTCTATGGTCTCTTACTCTGCCTATGAAGATGATGGGAATGATTTGGGGATGCTGGTAGGCATCACTGCACCCCAAGTAAAGAATGCACCTCATAACAGCAGTAGAACCCAGAATTAAAGAGACACAGTCCTAATGGCAACATTTGCACTCTGGCTTCATCACAGGGAACAAGTCAAAGAGAATGCAAGCAAGACAGAAGTCATAGCTTTTATGACCTAATCTTGAAAGTGGCAACCCATCTCTTTTGCTATATATTACTCATTTGGGGCACGTCACTAAATCCCATGAACACTCTATGTGAGGGGATTGCACAAGGGTGTGACAGCAGGAGATGGGAATCATTGAGAGCCAATTCAGATGCTGCTTTACATAGACAAAGAAGTATTCTGAGCTCTGAGCTTGCATGCAATGAATGCTCTTGGAGGAGAAGGGACACTTCCTCCTTCATAATTGAGCAAGAGAGGAAAGAATGGGTGCAGATGGAGGTCGATTATCATCATTGGTGGTGACAAGTGGCAGGATTAGGTCTGATGGCATTTTTTTTTTTTAATTTCATGTAGAGTGAGGCAAGGTCATCTGCTAAAGGAGATGACATGATGGCCTGGGGGCAAAGGGAAGGTATGAAAAGCAACCTTAGCTAATGCCAATGGGATGTTTAAAATAACTTGAAAGTAAAAAACTAGTCAGCTCAATTGTGTGATTTTCTTCACCAATTTTCAGCTGCCAAGGTACTAGCTCAGAGAAAGTAGCAAGAGATATATGCCAACTCTTGGGTAGAAAAAAATTTTCATCCATGTGTGAATGCAGTCAAGAAATAATAGTTTGAGTTATACTCATTTATATTTCTCTCCATCTGATTCTTCAAACCCACCCTGCTCAGCAGGTATCTTTCTGCCAAGCAGGCCAACAAATTAAATAGCCCGCTGTGTGCAGTTTTGATACAGTTCTCTTGGACCTATGGTGCATATTAATTCCCTGCTTTTATTTCTCTCTACACCCTCTATAGCTGCTCAGTGGGCAAAAACTGTCTAGGACTTCAAAGGAGAACTGTAACATGGAAAAGACCCAGGGGCCCTGTCTACATATCACAGATAAATATTGATGACAATGACCTTCAAAGTACTGTTAGATCTTTAATTCTAAAAATTAAAGACTGTTTAAATCTAGCTACCATTTCTGATAGGGAACATATATCACTCATGAAATAATAGACGCTGGTATACTTTAAGATACCCAGAATTTGTTTGGTTAGTGAGTTGCTTGGTTGGTTGGTTGGCTTTCAAATCATAGAAAAGACAAGCCACATAAATGTAGCAAAGCAGCACCCCTCCACACCAAATGCATATTTGCATTAGTCAGCTTGAGCTGCTGCAACAAAATACCATAGACTGGGTGGCTTAAACAACAGATATTAATTTCTCAAAGTTCTGGAGGCTAGAAGTCCCAGATCGGGGTGCCAGATGGCCAGATTCTGATAAAAGTCTTGTTCCTGGTTTGGGAAGAGAGAGAAAGAAACCACTGGTATCTCCTCTTAAAAGTGCACTAATCCTGTTGGATCAGGTCCCCACTCCTATGACCTCATTTAACCTTAATTACTTCCTTACTCCAAATATAATCACATTGGGAATCTGGTATTCAATGTATAAATTTGGTTGGCAGGAGCACAAACATTCAGTCCTTAACAATATTCCTTTTGACATGACCAATTCATCCCACTGTGTCTAGGAATTTCCTAATTTTAGCACTGCATATGCTAAATCCTAGAAAATTCTCAGCCCTTGTTATGCTAATTTATCTTCTAACCCACTCAGGAGTGGTCCAGGAGCAAGGTTGCTCCTGAGAGAATTCCTAGGGCTGATCTTGCGGTAACTTCTCCTGACTCTCAGCATAGCTAGAGCCATAGCTCTTTCCTGGAAGCACAGGTCCTTTATGAGAGCTGACTGTACTGCCTAGGAAGACACAATCTCTTAGCCTGCTAGTGTTTTCACTTCAGAGGAAATCAAATCCATCTAAAAGGATTTATTGACTGTGTATTTTTTTTATACAGTACAGTACTAGACATGGCTGGGGACACTGAAGTATAAAAGCAAATTCCTGTCCTCAAGGAATTTATTTGTGAGTAGAAAAAAAAAAATCTGTGAGATTGAAAAGTCAAATAGTAATAAAACTGACAGGACAAGCATTAAAAGAATCACCAGGCAGAATATGATTAATTGCAAGCATGCTCTTGGGAAAATAGTTCCATTTAGAATCAGGAAGTTTTGGGGTTTTTTGTTTGTTGTTTTTACAAAGTAAAGGTAGTATTTTTTTTCTTTTTTTTTTAATTTTTTAAAAATTATTATTACATAAAGCTTTACAAAGATTAGTACATATATCTCTTTTTCCCCCTGCCCTTCCCCCCGCCTCCCCTACCCCCCAGTGTTTTGTGTCCATTGGTTATGCTTAAATGCATACACCAAAGTCCCATGTCTGATCTGTTATTCCCGCCCCCCAACATCCCTGTCCTTGTTGCTGTAATTTGACAGTCTGTTTGATGTTGCTCTGCCTCTGTATCTATTTTTGTTCACCAGTTTATAATGGTTATTATTATCCATAGATGAGTGAGGACATGTGGTATTTTTCTTTCATTGACTGGCTTATTTCACTTAGCATTATGCTCTCCAGCTCCATCCATACGCCTGCAAATGCTAAGAACTCCTTCTAAAGGTAGTATTTTTAATGACCGGCTCCCATTGGTTGAACAAAGCAGAGGAGAGCAATGGGTGTTACTGCAGACAAGTTTCCAGGTTTGATTGCTGTGAACCCAGGCTTTCAAGCAAGACACAATGAATCCCAATGTCTTCGCTGCTGTGTCCTACTGACTGGGAAACTTGTAAAAATGTCCTTTTCCTCAGGTGAAAAATCAGAATAACCTACCTCTGTCTTAGAGCTGGTGAGAGAATTTCATGCCACGAGATTCATAATCACTTAACACATTACCTAGCATGTGTCAAGTGCTTAATAAATAATTGCTATTACGATTTGTGTGATTGTTAATATGATGATGGCATGTATTATTTCCACTTCTCTCCACATTTCACAATTGCTCTAATCTGAAAACTCTGGTGCAATTCAAACTTTATATTAAGTCACAAATGCTGCTGGGTTGGCCTGTGGGTGTAAAAGGAACAGGGGAGTTTTGTATGTTTCTTGTCTGAATGCGTTTTCATTTAAAATGCTCTTCATGTTGAAATTGCCAAATTAAGGCCACGTGTAATGCAAAAATTAGTATGACCGGCAATGCATTTAAATGAATCCTAAATTTACAAACTCGTCTTACCCCTGTTGATATTGTATTAGTTCTCTATTGCTATATAACAAATTACCCCTGAACTGTACTAACTTAAAACAATACACATTTGTTTCCTCATACCTTGTGTGGGCCAGGGATCCAGGCATGGCTTCACTGCATTCACTCACTTCAGGGTCTCTCATGGGCTCCAATCAAGTGTGGGCTGAGCTGTGGCCATCGTATGACTCAAAAAGGAGGGGGCGGGGGCACTAGAATCTGCTTCCAAGCTCGTATAATTGGTTTCAGGATCTGGTTCCTCACAGACAGTTGAACTTAAGATCTCAGTTCCTTACTGCTGTTGGCTGGAAACCATGCTCAGTTCCTTGTCCTGTTGGCCTCTCCATCACGGAGGAACCAGATCCTGAAGGCAATTACATGAGCTTAGAAGCAGATCACCTGAGCAGCCTGCCTACCACAGCTGTGTCTTCGAGGCCCCCTGTCATGACTGCAATGAAGCTGAAGAACATAAATAACAGTAACAGGCTGATGCTACTAAATGCACGGTCACAGAAACAGCTGGCAGGGCCAACGCCTTCCACTGGAGGTGGCTGCCCCATTGATTTCTAGTATTTGTCAAAACTAGACCACTTTGCTGTTTCCTACAACAAAACATTCCCTGCTTCTTTAAAGTGCTACTTTGTAAATTCTAGTATAATTTCAGTAAAATTAAGTTTGCCTGAACTGAGTCTTAATAATTTGAGGGGTATCACAGTTGGTGTTAAAAGAACATGATCAACAGAATAGCCCCCTAAGAAACTGCTGGAAACTTGCCCCAAGTAAAAGAAAGCAAATAAATCAGGCAGAATGTTTGGGGCCTAGTGACTTAACCTCTGAACCTGTTTCCTTTCAGAAAAGTAAGTGCTATACCAGATCATCTCTCAGGTTCCTACTGGCTCCAAAATGGTCCCAAAATTTTACAATTAACTCTTAGCCAAATGCTGCTGTATGTTAAGAAGTATTTCCCAAAATCCAAGAACTAACCACCAAAGGAGGTACAGTCTTACGGAGGGGGGTGGGGGGCGGGGGGAGGAGGGGGCTATAGAGGGTGACTTGCAATCCAGTTTTCAAAACCTTCATCTGCCAAACAGAGCTGAGTTTGGTCCCTCATTTTGCCACCCAAGAAGCCAATGAAAATTATCAACGCTTTTCAGGGGTTGAATGAGCATCTGGCAACAATAGGAGCACATCAAACACTGAAAAATACTCTAGTGGTGAGGCGGCAGGCGAAAGGATTGGTAAATACTTCCAAAGGCAACTGGCTCTGAACCAGTGGGGCGTCCCCTGCTCTCTCCCAAGAGGACTTGCAGACTGGCATTAGCCAGTAGTGGGCGCTCCATAAATACTCATTGAACAAATGAAACTTTTCTGTGGGCTGGACATGAGGTCTGTTGTCTTTCAGGTGCACACTCACAAATAAGCAAGTATATAAGGCACAACTACCCCTTGGCATGTGTCAGTGTCCATGGACTCACTAAACTGAGAAACACCATGCAACCTACAAGAGGAAGAACTGTCTTCTCCGAGTGGCCTGGTGAGGCTGGAACCAAACACAGGAAGTGAGTCTAATAGAAAATTTAATGAGATTGGGTTACACCCTCTAGAATAGGGACAGTGGCAGCCTTAGCACTTGAGCCTTCTTGGCTAACCTCCCCTTCCCTAGACAGTGCTTACATGGGTAAGCCCACACGGCCTGGTGACTCTCCCTTTACTGAGTCCTCCGGGTGGACAGAGCCTCTGTGCAGAGGCACAGCGGTGACACAGCTCACGGAAGAACATTTTCACAGGGTTAGGGAGTCCTAAGAGCCATTTTGTCTTTTTAAAGAGTCCTTTGTGTAATATTATTTTCATCCTATGTTAGCCAATTTCAGAGTTTAATTCTCATCTCTTTTCCCAAATTCTAGGGGACCAGGAAACAATAGTCCCCATGTATTAAGAATAATAATGGCAATTTAGCGCCCACAGTGAACTGGACTTTGGGGCAAGTCAGCATTCTTTTATGAGGCACAAAGTCATAAAGCAGGAATCAAAGCACAGGGACCCTGTAATGTGGCCCTTCAGTCCACTCTCAGAACATCTCATTGATAAATTGCTTCATTCGGCAGCAGATGTGGAAAGAGGACAAGCAGGTGAACTTCAGGCACAGAATGTTAACCATAGGCAAAGTGTCATGACTTGTGTGGCCACGTGACCAAATGGCCCCATAGTTTTGCTTTGTCCGTAAGGGGAAATATCTGAAAAGGGTAGAAATACATTTTCCTCTCCAATTTAACTAGATCTATATTATTACCTTTCTTAAATGCATATAAACAATAGCAACTCATGTAAAGGGGATACTGTGATAAAATTGTATAATAGATCTATCTTTTTTGTCCACAAAATTATGTAAAAATATGTCTTACCCTTTTGTGGGGACCATTTGCAAGCCCAGGGGCAATTAACAGAGTGTATTGGAGTCACCCTCACACATCTCCTAATGGCACCTTGGCCAAGAGCCAAGCTTTAAGTCAAGCCTCAGGGATTTCAGATTTAAAAGTCAGCTGCATTAGAGGTGGTGATTCAGGTCGGAGAAGAGATCATCTTTCGTGATTTATTACAGCCAGTGAGGGCGTTTAGTCCATTTACAGGATGATCTAGTTGAGTTGCATCTTCCAGGGAGCAATGCTGCATAAAATGAGAAACGTCTGAACCAGGAGTTACCAGAAAGGAGAGACTTGATTAGAGCTTGAATTATGTGGAAAGCACGTAGCTTTTCTTAGAAATCGATCTGCAATTTCCCCAGAATCTGCAAACATGAGCTACATTTTCAATCTCTGATATCTAACTTGTGACTGATGGGTCTGTTATTGCAAGAGTTTTTAAGTGACCACAAAGTAATCTTTTAGGATTAAGAATAAACATCTGATTTAAAATATAAATCTTACTGGTGCTTATAATCTAAGCTATACTTACTCTCAAAGGAAACTAAATTTCCCACCTCTCTGTAATCCAGGCGAATTTTCACAAAGACTTATGGTCTTAGGAATGCCCCCTGGTTTCCTCCAATGGAGGCCTCTGATGTCTTTTGTCAAATTAGAGATACATGAGTGAGACAGTAAATATGTTCTTTTGTATTCAATTCAGATTTTGAAAAATAAGAGCTATAGTTCTATTTAAAATAAAGTCACTTAGAAAAAATATTATTTCCGTAAAAAAATAAATCTATACATGTATTTTTTTTACCCATGTATTTGGTAGAGAAAAACAACACTATAAACTTGAAGTTCATTTCCCACTGGTGTCTTCATTTTTGTGTTTTATTGCATTCCTTGGTGGTTTTGCAACCAGCTATATCAAGAGTGTCCAAGAGGAATGTAAACAAGGCCTTTGCAGTGACTTGGGCTAAAACACATGAATAAGACTGAGAACAAAAATCTCCACAGAGCTATCCCAAGATGAATGTTCATGCTATATGCAAATCTCTGCCAAATTCCTTCTGGCAAACACATCAAGAAATGAAATCTACCTACCAGAAAGAAACCAGAAAGACACTTCTACCAACTTCATCCTTGTAATAAACATGTAATTACTATAGTTACAATATTGTGTGTATGTGTAATGAGACAACATTTTGCCACATAATCAAACTGTGTGGTTCACCTCCCCCAACCCCCAGCCTCATAGCCCCTCCCACATGCAGCTATGGTACTCCCCTTTCACTGCCTCAAGAAAGGGGTAACTCAGAAGGACATAAGTGTTGACTTCACTCTTTTTTCATCCATTATTTTTTCAGCTAATATTTATTGAGCAGCATCTATGTGAAAACACTGTCTTCAGTGCTAAAAATAATCTTTAGAATAGACCTTTACATTCCAGTGAGCAGTCAATGCACAAAGTTTTATAAAAAGGACTAGCTGGTAAAAACACCGTGGAGAACAATAAAGCCAGAAAATGGGAAAAAGGACAGGAGAGGCCAAAGCAGACTGACATCCTCAGCTTTTGAGTTTCAAAAGCCTGTGAACAAACCTAAAAAGACATTGGAGCAATAGTCAGGCAGAGGCTATTTGTTGTTGTTGTTTTGTTTTGTTTTTTTGTCCCCAAGATGAGATGAAGTTTGCCCAGGCAAGAAGGAAGAGAATGAAAGACTCAGAGGAGACGAGGAGAACTTAAAGCTGGTGAGTACCTGAAAAAGTGCATGAGGTCCTGCCCCCCTCTCTGTGTGGGTCCTGCCCACACAAATACGAGATAAGTCCAGACAGCCAATCGGATTGAGAGCCAGAGGACCCAGAAGGAGTATGATCTGAATGAACCAATGACCTGGCAGGAATGAGTGTCCCAGCAAAAGGTGATGTGGTTTGATGATGGGGACAGTCAAACCTCTCTGACTCCCACTGAGGAAGAAGTGAAGCTGAAGATTGAGTTCAATCACCAACAGCCATTTGTTTAAACAATCAGGCCTATGCAATAAAACTTAGATTAAAAATCTGAAACAACAAAGCCAAGGAAGCTTCTGGATAACAGAGGTTAGGGTATTTGATCTTCCGTTCACATACAATTAAACCCAGTCACCTCTTTCTGACTTTCAAGGCCTTTTGTGATCTGGCTTCTGTCTGCTTATCGAACCATATAAATACCACACCCTCCTACACATTAAGTCCTTGCCTCGTGGTCTGCTTTCTGGCTTTCTGTTTATTAAATCTAGAAATCTTTTCCTTGCCTTGGGGCTTTATACTTAATTCTCCCTTGGCTTGACATTTTTAACCCTCGTCTAAACAGGCCAGTCTGAGCTATTATTCAGAATTTAGCTCAAAGTCTCCTTCCTGGACCACCCAAACAGGGGTAGAGATTCACCATCAAAGCAGGCTGTTCTAATTCTCTGAATTCCTTATCAGCACTTGGCATATTTCATGTGTATTTATCTGTTTATTGTCTGACTATGCCCACTAGAATGTTAGCTCCATGAGAAATGGGACTTATCTGTCTCATCCATTATTTCATTCCCAGTGCCCATAACAGGGTCTGGCCTACTTAGCCAACTAATGAGCATTTGAAGATGAGTCACTGAAGGAAACTTTCTTCATCCAGGAGGTAAAAGACCAGGGCTTCACCATGGCTAAATTGAGCAGATAACAACAGAGACCGCAATTGCTCTCTGCTCATTCTGTGCTATTACATCTGACTGGTGAGAGGGATTCATATCAGGAATGAAACTATTTGAAGAATTTGCCCCATGAAAAAGGCTGGTTATTAGAGCATCAGAAAATATGAACAACTTCTATAAAACCAAACAGGATGGCCAGTATCAAACAAGGTTGTTGGCAGGTTTCCTTGTTCAGTGCAGGGCTTTTACTACTGTTCCCATGAAAACCATTATTCTGCAAGGCAGTCGGCCTCCTGTCTCCTTGGGCACTAATTGCTCTGCTTGGTTAGGCAATTTGGGCAAATTCACCATTCTCAATCAACAAGGCATAGGGAATGGGCGAGAGGGGGTCTGGCTTTTCAAAAGTACAATGCCTTCTGATAAAAAAGAAACCACAGAAAATTATTCCAAGACAAGTGACTGCTTCTGAGTGGGAATGAATGCCTCAGCTGAGACCAGGAAGGGGCTCTAGCCCTTTGGCCTCCATGTGCTCCAGGAAGCCCAGAGTCCTACGGCTCCTGTGGGAAACAGAGAATTATGGCATTTCTTGAATCTGGCATCTGAAAGCTTTCCCCCAAACAGACAGACTTTGATTGCCATCCCCTGGGTCTGCTGGCTGTTTAAAAGCCAAGATTCAATTCTGTGCATACTGATCCTCAAAAGTGTGGTTTCCTGCCCTAGCCGGTTTTGGCTCAGAGGGTAGAGTGTCAGCCTGTGGACTGAAGGGTCCTGGGTTTGATTCTGATTAAGGGCACATGCCAGGGTTGTGGGCTCGATCCCCAGGAGGGGGTGCAGGAGGCAGCCAATCGATGATTCCCTCTCATCATTGATGTTTATGTCCCTCTCCCCCTCTCCCTTCCTCACTGAAATCAAATATATATACATTGTGTGTGTGTGTGTGTGTGTGTGTGGTTTCCATATAACCATGGCCAGCTAGTGCCAACAATGAACTCTGCATATTTTGTCTCTGCTCTAATTAAATTCATCTCACAAGGGGCATCTCAAATTTCCAAAGGGAAACCCATACAGTGTGTAGTTAAAGCTCTTAAAATGGTAATAGCCTTTTATCCAGTCATTCTACAACCAGAAATTCACACTGAAAGAAGCAATAAGGAAAGCAGACAAGAACTTATTTTCAGAAATGTTCAAAATCCTATAACATGATGAACATGTGAATGCCCATCAATAGGAACATAGTAAAGAAAAATTATTAAATGTGCTATGGGGGAATGCTATGTAGTCGTTAAAAATTATTTTTACGGGAATCTTTTAAAAGCACACTTGTGCTTTGAAGAATTCCACCATCCTTTGTAAGGTTCAGAGAAATACCAGTTAACCCCAAAGAATCTCTGGATTCCCTCATATCTTTTCGTTTTCTTTTCTTTTTTGAAATCAGAGATGTTGACACTCCGTGGTATTAAAACCCAAAGAAGTTAGTTGGAGAATAGTGTGATCCTTATGTAAATCTACACACACGCACACACACACACACACACACACACACACACCTCTCCTGTCCTTGGAAGAGAGGAAGTGTGGTAAGTCAGACTTTTGAATGTTTCTTCCTGCCATCTGCTGAATCTACACTTTTAAGCTATTTTTTGAGCAGCTGCCAGACAGCTGTTTCAGCCTCCTGAGATAGGCAGAGTGTGAAGAAATGAAGAAAGAATAAAAACTCAACTCACCCTCCAGAGTTATGCTAGTTAAGTGTATGGAGACAATCATATTAATTTTCTTAGACACAGGCCCACCCGGTTGGATAAATGTTTCAGTAAATCAGCTCGGTAGTTGGTCGCCTGGAGTCTATGGGTTTGGTTGATCTGAATTGCAGGCCCAGGAAAGGGAAGAGTGGGCAGGGTGTCAGGTAGGAGCCATGTGGATGGAGGATTAGCAGAAGCCTGGAGGATGAAGGATTTTGAGAGAGAGCGCAAAAATATCTCATCAATCTCCCCAAAGGCCGCCAGAGAAACCTGTTATTCAAGCAAAGCTAAATTTACTACAGTTCCTGGAGTAAAGGAGAACAATGCTTGACAGAGCTTAGCAAGTGTCTCAAAATGGGGAAATCAGAGACACATATGTATGGAGTTTTGAAGCATGGGTGATTTTAAGATGTGTCTTGCAAGGTGGGGAACTGGTTGGGACTGGCAGAATTTATAGCCTAGCCACTGTGGTTGATAGGGGCAGTGAGGTGAGGGCTCTTGGTTTTCTTTTGTTTTAATTCTTACCTGAGAATATTTTTTGTGTTGATTTCTAGAGCAAGTGGAAGGGAAGGAGGAGGGGGAGAAAGAAAGAGAGAAACGTTGGACTATGAGAGACACATCAATTGGTTATCTCTCGCACATGCCCTGACCCGAGCTGAGGAACCTGAAACTGAGGTACATGCCCTTGACCAGAAATCAAACCGACCCTTCAGTACAAGGGCTGATGCTCTAACCACTTAGCAAAACTGGCCAGGATGAGGTGAGGGATTTTGAAGAGAGCCCTGGAGAGCAAGCCACCTAGTGGTTCACAGTCTTGTCTTCCAGAAGCAAGAGTTTCTGGGGCCAGTAGCTAAGAGCTCTGTTACTGTGTTTTGTTTGTTTGTTTCACTGGATTGTTCTAGGTTGTTGTTTCACATAAAGACAGAAAGGTATATCTGACCCCAGTTAACACAGGGACAGGAAAATGGGTTTGGTCTCAGGGATTAGCAGAGACAGGGATTCGGAGTGATTTCAGTCCATACATGAGTGTAATGTGATTCCTGGCTGTGTAATTGACCTCCTCTCCTATCTCCCTGGAAAGCTTTGGTAAAATCTACCTGCTCACTCATGCTCAGCAAAGCACTTCCTTCGGTGGCTCCAGGAAAATATGATGTCCTGTTCCAAGCCAGTGTGATTGTCAGAGGCTGCCTTTCCAACCCTTGCTTTTGTGGGGAGGTACTGGTCTTCCATCACCACATGCCCAGCGCCTAACATGATACTCAACATACACAGAAAATCACTGTGGAAAACCTAGAAGGATGGGCTGAGCGTCTACAAGTGATACCAACAGTAAGAATGCAAAGACAGTACGTAGTACTTACTACCTTCCAAGTAGTGAGAAAGAACTGAAGAACTTACAATCATCATTGATCCCAGGCAGGAGTGACATGAAGAAAGGCAGTAAGGTAAGAACAGGCAGGGTTTGTCCCTGGAACCATAAGTCCATTCTCAACTAAGTGAAGGGGTTATGCTGCAGAAATAAGATTGCTTGAGGCTAGAACTAAGGGCTCTGGAAACCAGACATATGGATATAAACTAAGAGTTTTTGAATAGCAAGATAAGAGGAATTTCTTTTAAGAAAGCATGTCTAGCTATTATTCAGTTTGGAACAGAGAGGAAAGAGGAAGAAGCCAATTAGAAGGCTGTTGCACAAGGTAAATAAATCTTGAATAAGGGCATTCACAAAGTTCATGGAAAAGGGAATCTAGATACCAGACATGAAACACAGGCTCACAAGCTACAGCACTGGAAGCAGACCAAATAGGCGTTGTCAGACATAATGAGGAGTCTAAGAGAACTGCAAATCCCCAAGCCTCTTGATTGGGAAAATAATGATGCCTTTGAGAATCAGGAACATGGCACACAATGGGAGAGAGGAAGGATCTGCAGAGTTTGGGGCAGGTTGGGTTTCTTCAAACTTGGAGATATCTAAGTTATGCCTCCAGAAGGCAGTTGAAAGTATGGGGGTGATGCTCTGGTGAAATGACAGAAGAAGAGCTACTAAAACAACCACAACATCTCAAGTGCATCCCACAGGCCAGATATCGTGCTACATGCTCATAAGTGAGATCTCTGTCAGCCTTGCGATGGCAGGGAGAGCAGGTGGACACAGTCCTTCCTAGGAGAAAAACTGTCCATTCGCACACATGCGAAGAGTGAGGATGTGTGACAGCATGCTTATCCTTCTCCTAAGGGCATCTTCAGTCTCTGAGCAATGGGGCTCACATGGGCCTCAGCATGTGTCCCTGGGGACCACCTCACTTCCCATCTTTCTGCCCTTCTCATTTTACTTGAGACAGATAGTGTGCTCCAGCATTTGCTCCAGCCCAGACCTCTGCGACCCACGTCCCTAATTCCATCTTGGAGTTGGGGTTCTCATCTGTCTCTCATAGGAGTAGACAGAAGTCTTCCAGACTCTTCAACATGAAGCAGTGACAACATAAGCAAAAAAAAACCTTTCTCTGGCTAATATTGAAGGATTCTTAGCATAATTCCATGCTTTATTATGATTTTGAAATATCCTCTTCTTCATAATGGGCAAGGGGGATAGATGGGACAAAAAATTGGGACTAGGAAATTTGTTTTTGCATTAATGAAAACATTATTCCCTGAAATGTCTTACTATTTTACCAAGGCCTGTTGTTGTTAATCCTCACCCAAGGATATTTTCCTGTTGATTTTTAGAGCGAGGGAAAGACAGAAAGAAACATCAATGTGAGAGAAATGCATCGATTGGTTGCCTCCTGCAGGAGCCTCAACCAGGGCGTGGGCCAGGGAGAAGCCTACAACCAAGGAACATACCCTTGACCAGAATCAAACCCAAGATGCTCTATCTACTTAGCCAAACCAGTTAGGGCCTAAGGCCTTTCTTAAGGGTCTCAAATTTCATTCTAAAAAGAAGAAAGCACTTGATCAAGTTAGAGAGGGAGAAAGAGAAATTCGCAGAGCAAAGGAAGCAAACCTGGTCAGGAAAAAGCGATGTGCTGGAGGGGTAATTTAGCAGAAGCCCTGGTGAATAAAGCAGATGAAAAGCAGACCTGACAATGAGAGAGATGGTGACCTTCATAAGAGGCATGTCAGCAGAAACAGGTCAATTCAAATCACCCGAAAAAGCCTCCCATCTGAGCCTGTGGCTTCCTTGGCATAGCTTGCCTGACTTCTCATGTGATCATAAGGCAGATTCCCCAGATTTTATTGGTTAACTCAAGAGATCAGAATATACTTTATGTGAGTAATAAAGCTGTGGATTTGGTGGAACTCGTGATCATTTACAAACCACATATTTTAACACGTGCACAGAAAATTCACTTTCAAGAAGCACTTGTGGACAGTGTTCTGCCCTCTGGCACATGGTGGCTCCAAGCGAAGTTTCTTCATCTAGGAAACCTTGGTTTTTGTTCTTATGGCCATCAACCATGTCTCCAAAATACTTTCACAGCAACCTCTGGGTCAGTGTTTGATTAAGTAGCTGCTACTATCACCTAGCCAAATTAGACACATAAAACTAACTGTCGCAATGTGATAATCCTACAGGTCCACAATAACATTATAGTTTCAGTATCAGCAAAGACTATATCAGATGGGGGAGTATGTTACCAAGATCTGAATGGCATGGCTCCTCTTTTGCAAATAAAGATCATCTAAATATAGAGACTGACAGACACGGGAAATTGCATAAATATGCACGTGCTATAATCACACAAGCCATAGAGAGACACATGTAGGCCTGAAACCCAATGGCAGTTGACTCATTAATTTTAATCTTTTTATATATTTTTATTGTCAAAGGTCTTCACCATTTTTTCAAGCAAACCATACCACATTAATAAAAGGTATTAATTACCTTAGCTGAAAAAGTCTTGAATTATACAGACTTTAATTTTATGTAGGATCAGGATCATTTTCTGTTGTCAAAGTATAAGATTATTTTTTAACTCGACAGCATTATGTAAGTTAATTATGAATCAACTTCAGATTCATCAACTTATTGAATATGCTTCCCTAATGGTTTTACTATATAAAAGTGCTAAAATTAAGGAAATGATGGATAAGCAAATTGTTAGAATGATTAGAATAACTTTTCTTCTAGTTGCCATATTTCTTTTACATCCTAGTTCCACTTCTTTTTTACTCCTTTATATCTGAAAAAAATAAATTTAGACAACTAGAACTATCAAAATCAAATATCTTATTTTGAGCTTTCCAATGGTTAATCTTATATGTCAATTTGGCTAAACTTTGGTGCCCAGCTGTTAGGTCAAACACCAGTCTAGATGTTGCTGTGAAGGTATTTATGGATGTAGTTAACTTTTAAATCAACAAACTGATACAGAAGATTACTTTCCATAATATGATGGCCCACATCCAATCAGTTGGAGGTTCCCAGTAGAGGAAGTAATTCTCAAGTCTGTGACATAGAATTCCTGCCTACTTCTTAGCTACTGCCCTTCAGAATTCGGACTGAAGACTGCAGCATAAACTCTTACCGGAATTTCCAGCCTAACTGTCTGTCTTACCAATATTAGATTTGTCAATCCCAAGAATCATGTAAGCCAATTTCAGTCAATTGGTCAATCAATAGATAAGTAGATTCTAGATAGATAAATATATATCTATGTACATGTATGTGTACATATGTATACAGAAATATATAGAGATATATACTGATTCTCTGAACTAATACAAACCTTCTTCCTTAAATTACCCACATTTTAGACAAGAAATACAATTATTGTAGCAAAAATGTCAGTTTATATACTTGTTTTTATCATAAATTAACTAGTTTATTTCAGTGGTATAAGGTCCTTTAAGTTTTAACCTGAAAGATTTAAAAGGTATTTATTTTACCTTCACTTTGTTCTGCCCCCTCAGAAACCCACATACCTGCTCATTCACAGACTCTGATTGGCAAGACTGAATGCACTCTTTCTCCTTCCAAACACTGCTTTCTGTTCCCCAAGGCTTGTGGGGTCTACATGGATGCCAGGTGTTCAACATGGAATCTGCATGCCTGTGCCTGGAAGAATAAGAACTGGTCATGATGTAACTCAAACAATGTGGTAACTCGGGGTTGGGCAGTGTGACTGCTAAGGATCATTCCAATATGATGCTTTCTTAGTGTCTCCTCCCGTGGAGCCATTCGGTCACGTAACATTCATCTAATTAGCAGTCTGAGAATTGTGGTGGATAAGGAACGGACAAAAAGCAAAGCACACATTTAATGATGTGAACACTGGTCTCTTATGAGACTGCTTTATTGATAAGGTTTTACTGAAACGAGTAAGATTTTTCCTGTTGCTAAGGCAACCTGCCTACAGGAATAACCGATCTATACATCATTCCAGCAAGTGGTCCTTGCAATTTAATAAAGGGAAAACTAAATGTAGCTATAGAACCACATCCGAGAGAACAAAGAAAACTGAAATACAAAAGGGAAAATGATTATATGTAGCTGGTGGGTATTGGGTTCAACTTTAGAGTTAAACATGTTATCTTCCCAGAAGAAAGCCAAATCTATGAGAAATACAAAAGATATGTCTTACTTGATCTTTCACTCCTTCCCTTCCCTCTCTGACCTCATTTCTCCCCACCTTCCTGGCAGTCTCCCCTCCAGCTTCCTTGGAGTCCTTGCCATTCTTCAAACATGCCATGCCAGCTCCAGCCTCAACCCTACATTTGCTCTTTTGTCCTCCTAGGAAACTTTTCCCTTAGATATGCACATGACTCCCTCACTCCCATATCCTCTAGATCTTATCACAGACCCCTTCCCTGGCCATCATTCATAAAACAGCCTCTCCCCATCCCCACCACTGCCTTCTCCATCACTTTAACTTTACTTTTCTCTGTAGCATTTATTACCATACAATGTTAAGTATGCATTTATTTCTTTATTCCCAGCCTCTACTGTTAGAACAGAAGTGCCTTTGGAGCAGATGATGTGTGCTTGTTCACTGCCCGTCATCAGCAGCTTGAACAGTACTTGACTTCTTGTACAGCAAATTAATATTTGTTAATAAATAAAGTTATGTTCCCCAAAATCCAGTTAGGGAGATAAAACTAAAACATGGGCCATTCAATTACATAGGTTTGGACAAAAAGACAAAAAAGCTGTTAACAGGGAATAAATCTGACAGGAAGAAAATGGAGTGACACCAACCAGGTATGATCTGAGGATTTTGGACTCAACTGTCACATGCCATGTTTGGCCCTCCAAAGAAAAATATGCTTTGTTAAGAACCACAAACTATCCTACGCCTGTGTTAGCGAGAGAGAGAGAGAGAGAGAGAGAGAGAGAGAGAGAGAGAGAGAGAGCGAAGCTCACTTCAGAAAATACCTCCCAGCACTTCGCATATAATTCCAACAGGAATTGATTTGTTATTCAGTAAGCAAAGAGAAAGTCAATAGCTTCTTATTATTAAAACCTTGAATAAGCTACTGATTTGGAACTGGGGACATATCCAAGTGAGGAACTGATAAAGATTTTATTCTTAGATTCTAGAGAATATTAGGGGAGGGTTTTCAGATGAGCTATCCCTGGTTTATTTCCTTTGTTAAGGCACCACCATGCTGCTCTTTAAACATGGATGCCTGTGGCTTTGGAAGCCAACCAAATTAGATGGCTCTTATCGTGATAAATTACATTATTCACATTTGTTAGTTGCTAACAATGGCAAATTGGCTATGTAAGCAGAAAATAGGTTTAGTTGAGGATAATAGGCAGCTCTCAGAATCTTCACATGAGTCAGGAAATGGGTTTATAGGTTGGCAATGCAACCAAGCACAAAACCTAAGTGACACCACCCTATGACCCACAGGCTACCGACATTGTCCCAAAGCGAGGCCCCCAAACAGCAGCTCACACCTCTAAGGCCAGCTATGCTTTCCACCTCTGTTCTCTCAGTTGCCAACTTCCTAACCAAGCCAGCATGAAAACCACACACACGACCCCCACTTCATTTGGTTGTTCTTTCTAAATCCAAGCCCAGCACCAGTGCATCCCACTGTACAGTCTAGGGCATATCCCTTAGCTTGGCTGCAAAGGATACCGCCATGCTGAACCACTCTGGTGCAAAGGGGAAAAGAAAAAAATCTGTAATGTCGACCCTGTCTTTAAAATTTTGTCCATCATTGATTCTGGAAGGTTTTATTTTTAAATATTCTATTAAAATATTATTTATCGTGATTGCTGAGTTTTTGTTGCTCCCTTAAATGTTCCCCCTGAGTTGAGTACCTTATGCTCCTTGCCTTGGTGCCAGTCCCAACAAAGGAAGCTGGACTGAAAGGTGACATGGAACACAAAACAATGGCCCTCAGAGTTCCCACATTCTACCCTTGAATGTGTTACCTTATATGGCAAAAAGGACTTTGTAGATTTGAACAAAAATCTTGGATGGAAAGTTATCCTGGATGATCCCGGTGGGCCTTATCTAACCAGGAGATGTCTAGGAAGGATGGCAAGAGGGTCAGAGTAGAGAGAAGATGTGATGATAGAAGCAGAGGGCAGAGAGAGAGATTGGAAGATTCCATATGGCTGGCTTGGAAGATGGAGGATGGGTCCTCAAGGTAAGGAATATAGACAGTGTCCAAACACTAAAAAAAAAAAAAAAAGAAAGAAAAAAAAAGAAAAGAAAAGAAACAGATTAGAAATTCCTGAAGGACTGCAGCCCTGCCAGTACTTTGAATTTTAACTTAGAGAGCATAATCTAAGAGCTGTAAGAGAATAAATTTGTATTCTTTCAGCTGCTGAGTTGGAGGTAATTTTTAAACAACAGCAATGGAAAACTGACACTGGATATTCTCCAGACATCACAAGATGCTCAAAATGCATGAGGCATCAGAGAGGATGACAGCTGCCTGACTCCTGAAAATTTTACATTTTTAACCTATTCTTTCACATTTTTACTCAAACTTCAACATCGACACATGGCTGTGGTTCATATAAGATAAGCGGACTACAGGCAAATAGTAGTTGTCAGGTAAAATGATGAATTCTTCACTTGGCGTCTAAACATCGGTTCACCAGGAGTCTGAGTCACGTGCAGACCTGCTCAGTTTTCCTAGGCTGATTTGCGGAGGTTTTGTCTTTACTGCCTTCCAAGCATTCAAGACCAAAATACAGAACCCGAGCCTCAGTTTCCTCCCAAGAACAATGGCCAGAACATGGCAGAGTAGTTTTTCTCATGTTTTTTCTTTAAAGAAAATAATGACTTTATATTATTATCAGGAATGGTTTTTAACCTGCTCTAATATGTCTCCTTATTGGAATAATGACAATAAAAGCTAATCTAACTGCTTGCCTCGTGCTTTATTTTCCATGAAAATCTCAAGTATTGTAACATTATACAAGATAATTTCCATTTCATAGAAAACAAAATGTGTTCTTTGCCCCAGGATAAAAAAGAATCCACTGTGTTTTCAGACACTAACTGAAGGTCACTTTCTGCATTTGAGATAAAGATGCTATCTAAGGGTGCCAGATTCTGTTCCAAAATCTGTTTGTGGGTCAGTCACTTGGAATTCATTTTGTCACAGCAACGGTATGATTGTTAACATGTAACAATCATTGCAGTCTCATTATAACAACACAGCAAGTTTTATCTTTGTAGAAGTTGGTACATGAGATGAGCCCCCTCTCACCGAGGGATGCCCTTTGTCCAGAAGGTCATCTGAAGAGCACGTGCCATGATGTGCCTTAAAGAGATAAACACTATTGTATGACCAAGTTGGGCTGAGCGAGATGAATCCAGGGTCAGGGCTATAGGAGGAAGTTTCTCTTAATGTCTAATGAGAGAGGATAGGAAAGGACAATTATCTTCTGGGAACAAATTTTTCTATAAGTTTAAGATAGTTTACTAATGCTTTTGGGTGAGTTATTGGGGGGGGTGTGAAGGGGGAACAGGATAGCAGGTATTATGTGCCCTTTCAAGCCTGGCAAAGGGCAACAGCAGATCACGTGGACATCATCACACTGCAGGGTGACATTCTTTCATAGCCACGTTCAGCCAGGACAGATGAGAGCCTCAGTTGTGGGCTCTGCATCCCACCTGAAATCTGCTTCTCATCCTTGAGACCTGAGCCCCAAATTCTTCCTTTTTTTTATCATCTCAAGTAAAGGCGCTCATTGGGGTCAGGAGTAATGGGTGGGGAGGAATAAACCTAAAGCGTGGTGGCTTTATTAGAAAAGACTGGTGAAGGTACACACACATAGCGCCTCCTTCCGCTGTAACTCTGAACTGTCTGTGTTGGAGCACAGCTTCACAGAACACTACTCCAGGGGATAGAATGCTAATGGTGGCCCAGAGTTGTGCAAAGAAGAATGAAAAGACATGAACATTGGAGATGGATGGGAGGATGGGAAGAGAATAACCAAAGAGTTTATATGCATCTTTGCATAGCCCATGCATACAATAGGGTGGTGAAGGCCTGGGGCAGGTTATAAGGGTCAATGGGAGAAAAGGAGGGACATATGCAATACTTCCAACAATAAAGATTTTTTTTTAATTAAAAATAAAAATTCGAAAAGTAAAACAAAAAAATGAACATTTTATTTTCTCTTGAGGAAATGTGAGCATATTGTGTGTGAAAAAGGCAAGTGAACAAAAGCTTGAAAATTGTTACATCCTCAGTCTCCAGTCAAGAAAACACTACAGGGCTGCCAGGCTTCCTGGGGACTGGGCCATCCTGTCTTAGCCACCTGTGTTCTCATGGCCCCACACTGAGTCTAGCACAGCCCAACTTCTCAGCAGGTCTTGTTAATACTACCTTTGAACCTTATCCCAAATGCATCTCCTGCTCTCCATCTCCACTATTTGCACCATATCCAAGTCACCATCCCCCTAACACCTAGACCAGTGACTTCCAAACTTTTGGATCACACATTCAATACAATAGTTTGAGTACACATCCTCCTATTACACATGTTGGCTTATTTATGAGTAATATGTGGATTATGTTATCCATATATTATGTATGTTATAATATAGAAATGTTTTAAAGAAATTTTTAAATATATATGAACATGTATACATATATGTGTATACATATATGTGTATACAGTATATACACACACACACACACCCCTCATGTTTTTTTAATCCATGCTAAGAGATTACCCTGCATACTCTTTGGGCTGTGTGTACTCGCATTGGGGCCACTGGCCTAGCCTACTATAATCCCCTCCTAACTGATCTCCCTATTTCCACTCTTGTTTCCTATAATCCATTTTCCACAGAAACTTTAAATTAGGTCATGCTATTCTTCTGCTGAAATCTCTCTAATGCCTTTTCATTGTACTTAAAATTTCGATTTCTTCCCCCGCCCTGCACAGTTGTCCTTGACCCACTTAAACCCGGCCCACTTCTCTGAACCTCTCCCTCCTGAGCTTTGTGACAAGAAATTTCTTTTTACTCCTCCAACACGCCAGGTCCATTTCCAGCTTGAAGCCTTTGAATCAACTCTTCAACGCTCTTTCCTAGGTCTGCACAAACCTCACGCCTTCTGCTCATACAAACCTTGGAGAAGTGGCCCCTCCCTAAAGGGGCTCGCTCTAGACACCTCCAGTAAGGTGGTGACCTGGTCATTACATAGCCCATCACCTTAGGGGAATCCTCAGCCTGGCACTTGCCTGCCATGTGGTTTTCATGAGGGTGTGCATGTTCATGTGTGCCTGTCCACTGTGTATTGTCAAATTACAGCAGAGAACATGTCTATTGCATTGACTATGGCTGTTGACTCAGAGCAAGCCTTCACTGAATATTTGCAAAATATGGGAATTAATGAAGTAATTCATTAATAGAAATTTGATGCATTCTTGATTTGAAGTCAGTTGAATCGAGCAGAGTAGTTTTATGAAGCTCGTTTTTACTTAATACCTTCTCAAAAACAACCTACGAGGAGTAATGTAGGTGGCTTTGTAAAAATAGCCTGACAAAGGCTCAGATTTCTTTGAAACACCTACAAGCAAAGGAGTGTGAGGCTAACAAGAGAATCACAGATTTCCAAAAATAAAGATCCCTTTAAAAATAGGCAACCCGCCATGCTTTGTAAGGGAGCTCTAAAACCCCATTACTGAGCCTTTCTAGGAAACCTCAGTAATGTGTGTGTGTGTGTGTGTGTGTGTGCGCGCGCGCGCTATTCAACCGTCTCTAATTGGTGGTGCTCTTAAGGGGCCTTAAACAAATAATAGGCCTTATCTGATTTGAACTCAATCCAAAAGTTGTCATGTGAAGGGGATAATGCTCTAGTGACAGATGTCACATTAGGAAAAGAATGTTGAACTTGTCTCTGCCATTTCAACAAGATATTTAAGGTGGGGGGAGGAGTTAACTCATGTGCTTATTGGAAAAAAATTAAGTTTTGAGAGAACTAGCCTCATAGAATCCAGATAAATTGTTAAAATAAATGGTCAAAGACATAAATATTCTGAGAGAGTCTAATGTCTGACTCTATGTTATTATTGTGCAGACAGAATTCCCATTCAAAAACAAAAATTGTGCTTGGCATGGAGTAGAATTAGAATTGAATGTCATAATCAGCTGTAGGCAAAATTGTGTATTAGGAAGAGTTTGCGGTTTATATCCCTAACCTAATTCATTCTCTCTCTCTCTCTCTCTCTCTCTCTCTCTCTCTCTCTCTCCTTGCCTCATTTAATTTTTTTAAAAATTCGCCCTGGCCAGTATGGTTCATTTGAGAGCATTGTATAACTATGTACCAAGAGGTGGCCAGTTTGATTCCATTTAAGGCACACGCCACGGTTGTTGGCTCAATCCTTGGTAGGAAGTGTGTGGGAGGCAGCAGGTCAATATTTTGCTCGTGGATATTTCTCATTCTCAAAAAAATCAATTAGAAATATTTTTGAAAGTGTGTGAAAATGATTTATTAACATATTAATATGAACTTACATCAGTGCCCTAACTCTTGCAAAATAGTTTGTCTCTCTGGCAAAGGCATTTTGATATCAAACATGGAGTTACAGATGTTATTTTGGAGTTAGAACCCTGACTCTTCCCTGAATTCACACCTTTGGAGTAACCATGTAATCGCCCTGGGGATGGCATTTTGGAAGAACAGCTCTCCACGTCCACAAGAGAGTTTTGCCCTTGCCATCCAGTTGGATGGAACTATTAACAGAAACACAGACTCGAGAACTTCCACCCGTCGTCTGGAAACACAAACACACCCACACCTTCATCCGCCTTCTTTTGACTAACAGTGCAGATAATGGTGCTGAATTCAGTATCAATTTCTTAATTATTCCTTCTGACTGTGCTTCAGTGAAAACAAAGACATTTTTATCCCCTTTGCTTTCCCACATTTCCCTTCAAAAAGAGATACTGTCAGAAACTATTATGACTTGTTATAAGGAAATCCAGTGCTTTGCAGCAAGCTAGGTGCTACTCGGAACACAGCCTCAGAAGACCTCCTTGTGCAAGGAGCCGGCATCTTAAAGAAGCAGCTGAGACGGAACTAGGTAGACCCAACTGAACAAAAAGATAGAGGAAAAGAACAGAATTTTGAAATAGATCCACAGTTTGCCTCTCACAATCTACAGACTCATCTCTCCCCCCACCCCCTCATCGTGCTCTGCTACTGTGCAGAACCGCTTGCAGGCAGAAGGTCTTCAGCTTGGGGTTGTTTCAGGCCTCCAGATGAGCTCCCTAACTCCCCTGCTACACCTTTAGCCAAGACTCTGCTTTCTATTTTTGCTTTTGTAACTCCAGCACCCACCCCAACATCTGTCACAGTGTTAATGCCTAGTGAGGGTTGGACAAAGGAATGGAAGCTGATTGGTTCAGGCTGAACCAATTAGAGCCCTTCCCTTAAATTTTAGAATTTGAAACTACACACAATTGTTACTTATCATATAGTATAGCTACAAGATGTACACCAATAGCTGCCAGAAGGTTTAGTAGTTACCATGTGAAAGGAAGGCAGTCTCAGTGAAATAGGCCAACACAGAGAAAGTAATAGAAATGAGAAAAGAAGGGAAAAGCCCTGGTGAGATTTGTGCCCTCTATCCAATTGTGTCCACACCCTTGCTCTTCTTTTAGCCTCACAGGTCTTTTAGAATATCCCCATTTTTGCCTAAGCTGTGACTGAGTTCCATTTCTATAGTTTGCCATGAACAGGATTATAAATACTCTAGTGTGTGCTCTGTCTTCTCCACTGTATCATAAAGGTCTGGAGGATTAGAGGGTTGTTTCCAAATCCTCCATGACACATACTATGGCATTTGGTACACAAAAGGCATTCGGTCCATATATTGATGCTTTCCAAAAAATGTGCTCAGGGTCTCTCAGCACATTTTGGAAGAACAGCTCTCCACATGTTGGAGCAAGACAGATGTAAGAAGCTTTTAGATAGGCTTGGAGCTGGCAGTGTTGAACAAGCAAACTGGGCTAGAGATTCCTGTAGTGGCCAGTTCATGGGAGCATCCAATGATCTCCACTTCCGGATTTTCATATTTTTTATAGTCCCTTTCTACATTGTACCAGGGTTGGTCTATGTGACAAGTAATGTACAGCCGAAGTGATGGGCTGGCTGTCACTTCTAATATTCATTTACAAAAGACTGCAACTTCCATTTAAGTACTCTCTGGCTCCCTGGTCTACTTTCTGGGATATCACTGACTCTGTGGAAAGCCAGTATGGGGCCTGTTGACATCACATAGGTGAGCTTGGACATCCCTTTACCCCAGTCACATCCTGGCCAATATCATAGCTACAACCTCCTAAGTATCCCTGAGCCATGAGCCCTGAGCTAAGTCACTCCCAGATTTTTTACCCTCAGAAACTGTGAAATCATAAATGATTTTTATTGTAAATAGCTAGGTTTGGGGGTAATTAATACCTAATACAGCTTCTACGGTTTCAACAGTCCAGAGGGGTCCAAGGTGATAATTCAGTATCTAAGGATTTTATTGCCCCAGTTGTCAGGGTTGACACAGTAAGCCAGAAAGTAAAAACAAAACAACACACAATCAAATAGGAAGTTGAGTTGATGGGAACCAGAGTTCTTGGAGATGATTGCAAATGGAAAGAAATCTCACTGTCATTTTTGTTATGAGCCAAACAAGTTTTTTTAAATCAATAATACTAAAGTGAGAAAGAGAACTCATCTCTCAGTGACTCAAAATGGCCCCAGATGGGCATGAGCAATCAGAATATAGAAAATGCTTCCCCTTACAATGAGAATGGTTTTCTCATTAAACTTTGTATTATAGATCTGTGACTTTGTGCCTCCCAGAAACCATAGCAGAAAGTTACAACTTATGATCAGTGTGTCATTTACTGATAGGGCAGACAATGTGGACCTTCAAAGCTATTCTTTGACATTTTTTCAGGAATTTACATTTTCTACCTCTCTAGTATTTGTCACCCTCCAAACCTCACCAGTCCCACATATCCTCAGCACAGACACTTCACTCTCTTAGTTTAGCAACACATTCCCGCTCATGTTTTCCAGGCCTAGACACCCATTTCCTCTTTCTTGACTTCTTCAAACTTCACCCCTTGTCTTAGACTCAGTTTAAGCCTCTTTTCACCTATGAGATTTTGGCCAAGTCCACACTGGTCTTTAAGTCTCTAGCATTTAGAATGTGAACAACAGAATTTGATGCTTGGTTACATGTTGTACTGTTGACTTTTCCCCAAATGTTTTGCCTTCTCCCAAGACTGAAAGATACAGTTCTTTGGTAGTGTCAAAGTCCATATCCAATCACATGTCACCATCACCATTGATGCCTTTTAAAAGGCTTCTTTAAAAATGCAGATTTCAAGTCTCCATGTCAGATTTATTGACTACAAATTTGGGAGAGTGAAATCCAGAATATCAAGTTAACAAGCTCCCCAGATCAGTATGTTAAGCTAAACCTGCCCAGTTCCACAGAATTATTCTGAGAACATCATTAAATGGTCGAGAATATTTTGGATAAACTGAAATGACTCTTCTAATCTGTCCCTTTGGCCTTATTTAGAAGTGATAGTAGATTCTACAGAAACAGGAACATAGATCTAATCAACTGGAGCTCATTGTAAAAAACAATTTGCTCATTCCTTGCATAGTTAGAATTAAATTCTTTACACATTCAGGGCAGAGGGATGGATAGCTATGTGATAAAGCAAGTATAGTAAAATGTTAATTATACAGTCTAGCTGATAGGTATATAGATGTTTACTTGAAAGTTTTTTAAATTTTCTGTTTAAAATTTATCATAATAAAATATTAAAAACATAAAAAATAAATTCCTACACACCCAGAACATCTGGCCTACCCAAATTTAGTCTCACTGGATTAGATTTCTCCTTCCTTCTCTCCTTCATTATTCTCACTCTTGATTATGATCACTAAAAAAAATCTTAAAAGAAGAAACATTGGTCATCAAGAATATATCTCCTTGAAATGAGCTTAGTTAAATATTTAATGAAGAAAACATTTTAATCTTGCAAAACATCGACTTTGACATGAGCTATACATGCTGCTTTTGATGCCTTATTATAACAGCCAGTCTACATAAAATAATTCCATACTAAAGGGAAAAATTATTTTAAGTATTTTGAGTTCAATGAAAGATGTGACAGAATAAAGAATATATGAATTATTCAAATTATTCAATGCTATTTTAGCATCAGCATCCCCAAAATAATAAACTAAAACAACAGTAGATATATTTTAATAGAAAATTACATTTACTATTATATGTTTTATATATAGATCTAAGACTGAATATTTTCTATTTCCAGAACAATAAGTGTGACCAATGGACCTAAAATAGACAATCCAAGAATTCAAAATCTATCAAAACATAACTACTGATTAGCTTGGAGGCCCATTCAAAAAATGAGTGCAGCCCAGCTGGTGTGGCTCAGTGGCTGAGCATTGACCTACAAACCAGGATGTCACGGTTTGATTCCCAGTCAGGGAATATGTCACGGTTTGATTCCCAGTCAGGGAATATGTTGGAATTGTGGGCTCAGTCCCCAGCAGGGGGGGTGTGCAGGAGGCAGCCGATCAATGATCATTGATATTTCTATCATTTCCTCTCTCTTCCTCTTTGAAATCAATAAAAAATATAGTTTTAAAAAACTAGTGAAGATGTGAAGGAATTCTCTGGAGACTTTAACAAATTCTGTAGCCGTATCCTCTCCTGATTATATTAATGATTTGCTCATATCAACGACCATATTACAACAATAGTAAAGTATCAAATAGGTACTCCCAACTAAAATGTTAGTGGTGATACTTTAAATTCACAATATGGTTTTAACAAAATGTACATATGCTAACAAATTTCTCATCTAAAATGAGTCTAACACTACATATTCACCAGCTGAATGCTTCCCTTCCAACAAACTAAGTTATACAGGATCCCTCTAACAGACCTCTTTACTTTCTTGCCCCCATATTTCTAGCCTTATTGTTTCCCCTACCTAATACCTAGAAACCCTTGTTCTTCATCTCCACCAACACTTTTTATACCCAGCCCAATGATTTATCCCTGTGAAGCCTTCCAGACCATTCACAGCAGAGCCACTGTCACTCCTGCCATTCATTGATACACATGCTCTACAATGCTTATTTGGCAATGAATGAGAATTTCTTTTTCTTGTATATTTTCTAATTCATCACTTATTTATTATTTGTCCTGTCAATTGTTTGGAATCCTTTGAGAGAAGACGATCTTACATTTCTTTGTGAGCCCAACAAGGTCTTACAACTGGGAGAACAATAACTTGCTGCTTGATCATTTGTTTATTTATGGGAAAAAGGATAGGAGACAGAGAGACATTTTTTAAAAAGCTAATATTTATGGTTTATTGTCTGCCAGGTACTTACTCTGAATGCTATGGTTTGCATATCATTTCATCTTCTCAATATCCTATGGATAGATTCCCTTGTCATTCTCTTCCTTTTATAAAAGGAAGCATGTTCTCTAAGGAAAATGTGCTTCCCAAGCATCACTAAACTCTCCCGCATCCCACTCAGCCCCAGGGTTGATTTCAGCGTTGCCCTGGCTTCTGATGAATTCCCTGAGATGCTGTCCTACCTGAAAATCTGGTTGAACTGAAAATAGTCTTATCAGCCTTGTTTCTGAGCCATGGGGCAAATACAAGCAGCTGGGGCCTACTTGTTCCCATTTAAAGATTTATGGTGAGAGACAATAAAAATATCAAAGTTAACAATAGGTAGGCAAACAAATTCAACTTTTAAGAGAATGAAATATAATGTATATAATATTTTTGTATAAGACAAAACATCAAATTACTGAATCCAATTTCCAGAATAACCTCAACTTTTTTTAAAAGGCAAACATTTTTCTGATTGACAAATAATGTGTATTTTCTATAGTAACTGATATAAAAATGAGAGACTCCAAAGCAATCACAACTTTTGTGGTCTTGTTGTGGGCCACAGCCTAAAAATTCACCCAAGGACCTTAGCCTATTCTAAAAAGCATAATAATGACCATTAACCATTTCCATCTTAAAAGCAGAGCTATTCAAGGCTTCTGGAAAGCCGCAAAAGAAAGTGAAGCTCAATTGTCGCCACAAACAAATGGTTACAAGAAGGGCCTCTAAAAAAATAAACTGCTTTAAATGGATTGATCTCTCCAGTCCTCCTTTAGGGAATATCTAGGACATTCATAACTTATACAGAAATTAATTGTGAAACAATGCATCCAGGAATTTTCCTAGATTCACATAAAAAATTAACATTAATAACAATACTGTTCCCTTGTACAGCACCTGCCTCTGATCAGCCCACTTAATTAAAGCTTACACAGTGGCTTTAGCCTGCGGCAATCCTTTGAATCATATTCCCTACCCTGTCCTCCGTGCTCAGAGATGTTGTGCTGCCAGTTTCGTTTCCCTGGTGAACTGACGTGGTTGAACTGAAGAATACAAAGCAAGTGTCCTCACCCTGGCATTTTCCCTTACAGCTGTCCTCCGACGAAAATGTAACCACTCTCTCAGACTGACTTAAAAGAAATTAAGAACCAATAAAAGCACAGATTAACCGGAATATTTGTTGAAGTGACAATTTAGAAAGGGATCTTGAGAAATAATTTTGAAGCCAAAATTTTAGCTTATGCTTAAATAATACATTATGTTGTTGCAGTTTCATAATGGTTAAACTAATTGCAAAGTTGAGGGAGGGAGGGAGAGAAGGAGGAAGGGAGGGAAGGAGAGACCAAGGAGGAACAGTAAGGATTTCTGTTGATCTGAATTCTCAAACTTTGTTCTCATATGAGCGTAGGCAACACTTCAGGGCAGCAGGCCTCTGAAGCCAATTCTGTCTCTGATATTTAAGGAGAAAGTAAAAAAAGATCGTATCTACAACAGACCTTAAGAACTTTAAAAAGAAGGTGGAAAGGGAGAGATAGATCAACCATATACCTAAGAGGAACCAAGTTAGAGATACTTTGTATGGCACCAATGAGGTTGGTATAATTTCTAGTCTTCCAGTCAAGAAGACGAAACAATAACCATGGTAAATTGACCCCTGACGGCATCTCTATATCATCCCCCAGTACTGTGAACCAACTTAAATAAATTCAACTGCTCAGCTGCTACCAGGTTCTTTCAGTTAACATTAGGCAGTACTGATGTAATCATCAGTGTTATTTTACAAACTCTCAGATACCTTCCCCTGGGACACAAGGTAGTGTGGGGTGAGTCATGTGATCAGTTCTAGCTGATAAATTGTGAGTTATTTAATCATCAGGGTGACACTTGCCAAAGCTCTGTATGCCCAAAGCAATCATGCTTCATCAACCTGGGTCATGATCATTCTCATAGCTTGAAAAAAATAACAACTAGGGACTGAATCTAGATTTATATTCTTTACTAGAGACCCAGTGCACAAAAATTTGTACACTCGGGGGAGTCCCTTAGCCCAGCCTGTGCCCTCTCCCAGTCTGGGACCCCCTCAGGAGCTGTCCACCTGATGGCATGCCTGGCCAGTCTGGGTGAGGGGCAGAGGGCCATTTCAGGCTGCCCACAGCCCCTTTAGGGTTCGGGTCCCTACTGGGGTGCCTGGCTGGAAGCAGGTATCTGGGATTTATTTAACTTCTATAATTGAAACTTTGTTGCCTTGAGTAGAGCTCAGGGCCCACAGGGCCCTGGCTTCCTCCATTGCCCGGGGCAACTCCAGCTCTGTGGCTGCCACCATCTTAGTTGAGTTAATTTGCATATTTGCTCCTGATTGGTTGGTGGGTGTGGCTTGCAGGTGTGGCCTGTGGGTGTAAGGGAGTGAGGGTCAATTTGCATATTATTCTTTTATTAGATTAGATTCTAAGCATTCAGATAAAACAAAATAACACACAACACTTCTATACAGTTTACCTAGCAAATATTTTCAATTGCCTATAACAGAAATAAAGCCCAGGATGTTAAAAACTAGTCAGATCAGATAGAACACATTTCATTTGCTAAATGTCCTCTATTTAACCTCTAGGACAATGGTTCTCAACCTTCCCAATGTCTCGACCCTTTGATACAGTTCCTTATGTCATGGTGACCCCCAACCATAAAATTATTTTTGTTGCTACTTCATAACTGTAATGTTGCTACTGTTATGAATCGTAATGTAAATATCTGATATGCAGGATGGTATTAGGCGACCCCTGTGAAAGAGTCGTTAGACCCCCAAAGGGGTCGCAACCCACAGGTTGAGAACCGCTGCTCTAGGAGATGATCTCTGTGACTAACCACTCTGCATGATTTAACAAGCTTCGTGATCTATTTGTCTAGCTCACATAAGATTTGAGGCTGCAGATTCGAAAGCGTGTATGGAGGAGGGTGGTGGCTAAAAAGGTCTAATTTTAGCAGAAAGAAATGAGAGATCACAATGTGCCAGCATGAATGAGAGAGAAAAACTCTTCTTAAAACAGACCCCAGAATTTAGGAACAAAAAAACCGGCAGCAGCCTGGGGCCTTTCAGTAAAGGATCCACTGGGCCTAGAGCATCAGCAGAGGCTCTTGGCACAGAAATGGTTAGATCTCTTCGGCTTCTCAGAACAAGCCTGAGTTACCAGCATGGCATTCCATCCTACAAAATGCTCAGTAAGCTGGAGAAGTATGTTCCGGAGTTGTAAAGATAATTAAATATGTGTTTTAACATTTACCACGGTAAGGTCCCTCAATACTTCACTTAACAGGAAGCCCCTCATTCCCCAAATGTGCTAAATAAATAAAGTGTCAGAATATTAATAAATTAAATTTATGCTAATTAGTATACTGAGGAATCAGAACTCCTTTCACTCTTTTTTCCCCTCAAGGGTTACAAAGATTGAGAAAACCTTAACACCAAAGGCAAGAACCTGCTCAATTCATCACGCCCTTGGTGGTACTGCCAACAGCCCCACAGGAGATGATTTGAAAGAGTAGCATCACAGGCAAGATTTTCCTCATCCTAGAATTTGGGAAATTTACGTGGCAAGCTCTATAAAGAGGTCTGGTCCTGCCTGAGGAATAGGAGAGAAAGGTGTAACGGAAAAGCATTTCACTCACCACTTCACATTTCCTGATGCACTCAATGCTTGGAGCCCAAGATGAGGTCATTCGGAGAGTATTCAGGCCCTGGCTCGTGTCTTCAGTGGTTAGAGCATCAGCCCACGGACCAAAGGGTCATGAGTTCAATTCCTGGGCGAGGGCATGTACCTCAGTTGCAGTTCAATCCCTGGCCATGATCCCTGGCCCCAGTTGGGGCATGAGCCGGAAGCAACCAGTCCATGTTTCTCTCTCTCTCTGTCTCTCATTCTCTCTCTCTCTCTCTCTCTCTCTCTCTCTCTCTCTCTCTCTCTCTCTCTTTCTCTCTCTCTCTCTTCTTTTCCCGCCCTTCCACTCTCTCTAAAAAAATAATAATCAATGGAAAAAAATAGATTCTGGTGAGGATTTTTAAAAAAAAGATAGTATTCAGATATCAGAGCTAAGTTTTAAAAGTCACTTTAAAAACTTCAGCCCTAGGAATAATTTCCTTTTTTAAGTGAAAGTTAGGCCGGTTTATGTGACCCTACAAGTTTGCAGATGACCTAAGCCCTTTCAAAGGAGAATATGAAGTCATCCTTTTGGCACATACACGTCTCTACCCTCACCCCTACCCCCCACCCCACCCCCAGCCCTGAGTGTCCTCGGCCAAGAATTAGATCCAGGAACTGATTTGATAACCATCCCTTTGTATATCATAGACACTGGTGTCTTAGGTAAGTCATTAATATTCCCCCAGGACCTCTATTGGAATGAAGAAACTGGGTAATTAAAGGGCATGCAATAAAACAGAATGTTTCTCATCTCCAGACTCCAGATATTTCTCCAGTAAACCCAGATGCTAGAAAAACAATGCTAAATGTTTCCAAGCTTCGGACTCAGAGGAGAATAGGAGTGAAAATCAGACAGGAACCTTGTGTGCAGATGGGGATTTCACTACAGTCCTTCTACTCGAGCTTGGACTCTTCACCATACTGTCATTCCCCAACAGGCTGCTGTCAAGTCTCTTCGACAGCAATGGGTTTGACGTAGCATGCAATATTGGGGGATTCTTCCATGCAACCGAAAGCTCTAGTCACTGAAAATACACCAGTGGATAAGCTCCACATCATCTTTGCCCTCGGAGAGCAGAGAAACGGAGCAAGGAAAGAGCAAATTGCAATGAAATATGAAATGTGCAAGAATAATATGGGTCCTGGGGGAGTTTATAGGAGGAGCTGCTGAGAAGGGTAAGTGGGAGATAGCCGCTGAAGGAGGAAGCTCAGCAGGAGAACTTGGAAGGTGAAACTGCAGAGAACTAGTGATGAGAAACTGAGCTGGTCCTTGATAGCAATGAAAGAGGTGAGTTTCCTTCAAGTTGGTCCTAAGAGAAGGAGGAACTTTGAAGGGTTATCAGTGTGCAATGTCTTAGGCGTTGGGGAAGCTACCTCTGTCTGCAGCTTTTAATGGGTCTGAAAAGCCTTAAAAGAGGAGACTTATTGGAAGGCAGTGGTATCTCTCATAGAAGATCCTCATAGCATCAGAGTGATGGGGAAACACACCCTGGGTAATATGCTGATTTCTCCTGGATTCAGCTCTGTGGTAAAGGGTCTGGGGTATATTTATTAGGCAGGAGTGTCAACCTGACATTGCTGCAGGTTAAACCTAGTGGTAACTGAATTTCCTTGGCCTGAGGAGTGATTATTTTAATACATTTTGATGTATTTTTTAAAGTAAGACTTGTCTTCTCTACCACTCTCTATTTTCCTAATGCCAGCCCAATTTATACATTAATGTTACCAGCATGGCAACTATAGACAGAAAACTCTTTTTACATTTAATCTATAAAATCATCATCCATTTGGGCCATCATTTTATGAATGACCTTAGTGAAAGCCAGGCAAATATTTTGGGTTCAAAAAGTATAAGATATTATTGCTATCCCTGCGGATGGTTTATCTTTTGTAGGAAAAGAATAAAAAGATAACCAGTAGTAGATTTGACTATACATTTTTCCAATAAAGTTATACATTGAAAAGAGGCTCCACATCTTACTCATTAGGGAAAAGCAAATGACAACCACAATGAAAGACCACTTCACTCCGGCTAGAATGGCTCTCTGCAGAAAGGGGACAACAAGCACTGAGGAGGAGAATATGGAAATGCTGGCACCCTCACACGTTGCTGTGGAATGCAGCAAAGTGCAGCCACTTTGCAAAACAATTTGGCTGCTGCTTGAAACGTTGCATGTGAAGTTACCATATGACCCAACAATTCCCTCTTAGGGAATCATCCAAGAGAAATAAAAACCTATGTCCCTGTGAATGTTCATAGCAGTTCATCCGCAATAGCCAAAATAGGGGAGCCAGTCCAAATGACCACTCACTGGTAAATGGACAAGCAGTCTGTGAATTATGCATGCAGTAGAATACTGTTCTGCAAGTGATATATCAGTACATCCCACAACGTGGGTAACCTTCAAAATACATGTTAAGTGAAAGGAGCAGTCAGGAAAGATCACATATGATACGATTCCAGTTATATGCAAAGTCTAGAAAACACAAACCTGTAGCTTACAAAGACCATTGATTAGTTGCCTGGGGCCAGGGATAGGAACAGGGAGTGACTACAAATGGACATATAGTGTGTTTTGGAGATAACAGAAATGTTCCAAAATTGGATTGTGCTGAGGGTCACAAAACTCTGCAAACTCACTAAACATTAATTAATTATATACTTAAAATGAGTGAATTTTATAGAATATAAATTATACTTCAATAAAGCTGTATAAAATTATAATCACATATTATCAAAGATGGTAAATGTCAAATCAATGGTTTAAAAATCATCTTCAAACTTTTTTGTTGTTGTTAATCCTCACCCAAGGATATTTTTACACTGATTTTTAGAGAGTGGAAGGGAAGCGGAGAGATAGAGAGAGAAAGAAACATCCGTGTGAGAGAGACACATCAATTGGTTGCCTCCTATGCGTGCCCTGAATGG